>WAAG01000198.1:0-10172 GCA_013390105.1 Tichodroma muraria
GTAGAAATTAACTGCAACTGCGGGGTGGTAGGGCTTGTCAGTGTGCAAAAATGAAATTTTTTTCTTGCAAAAGTTTGGCAAGGAAAGAGAATCTGTGAACTGCTCAATGAGTTACTGCAAGAGTTCAGTAAAACAGAACATCGGCTATCACAGGTGACATTTCCTACTCGTCTGTCAGTTTGCACCATTTAACTTCCCTCTTCATCTTAGTGGAAGCTGTAGTTCTCCGTGAGTGCCTCAGTGCTTAGTGGAGTTCTCTCTGTGCTCAAATTATGCCTTTGTTTCATGTTGTGGGGGGACTGTAGATCCTTGTCTTGCATCTATCTATTTGATCATATCAGATAATGCTTCAGTAACTTTCGTTAATTAGGGAAACAAGCCATTCAAATAAAAACACCCAGTCTCCTGTATGTGACTTCTAAATGTTACTGAAATCTGGCTTTGGAACCTTTTTGTATCAAAGATGGACTGTGTTAAATGTGTTGCAGAAAAGGCTGCTTCCTCGGACCTTTGGGCTGAGTTGCCTTCATTTATATGAAGAGTTGTTAATTTTGCAAAAAGAGTTTGCACAGAAAATAGGTAGAATTTGGGCATTTTCTTTCTATCAGCTCTTGGTCTTTTTTGTTACTATTATCAGCCCTTTGTATTTTGGTTTCCCTTTTCCTCATTCCTATCTGAATTTTTCCTTTGTAGGAAAGTGCTTCCTTGGCAGATAGATTGATACAGGTATAGTCTTTTACTGTATGACTCTCTTCCTACTCATAAAAAAACCAACTGCTTTAATGCATGCATATTTGCATGCTGTATTCTATCCCTGCTTTGCTGATTTGGAATAAATACAGAGCTAATATATCTTGCTAGAAACTGGTTTAATTTTGTTTACTAAAAATATATAAGTACCTGCACGTTATAGTAATTTTCCTAACCTATTGTAATTTTTTGTACAAATTCCTGTGACAAATGGACTCTGACACTGTATTAACAATGAAATTGAATATTGTGAACCTCAATCTGTGCATGAACAACTGAGTAATAATGCATGAAAGGAATTTTATTGAATGCAAGTACAACACTGTGCTTGCTAAATGGATGCTAAACTTCATAATAAAGTACTAAAGCAGCCATTTAGTACTACTTTGTCCTAAAATTTCTACCAATTGTACTCTGTGCTGTTTGCAAAACCAATCCGATGAAATAAGCAGCTAAGCATCACAAAGGCAGTTTTCCTTGGATTTGTCATCAAGTACTTAAAAAAATAAATTATGTCCTAAGGGACAAGTGACAAGGGCCCAGGAGGCTGAGGAAAACTACCTCATAAAACGGGAGCTGGCCACCATCAAACAGCAGAGTGATGAGGCCAATACTAAACTGGAGCAAGCTGAGAATACCATCAGGGAGCTCCAGCAACAGCAGCAATGGGTAAGGAGCCTGGCAGCACATCATCTCATCTTTTTCCCTCACATGTGTTTATTTTTCCTCATCATTACATGACATGGTCTCTGTGCTGTCTTTGTAAACCCCTGTTCATTGTGATTTGCATTCTTAAAATTACACAAATTGGATTAAAGGAAATTTTGCTCTGTTCTACTGATAGATGAGATTCATAACTGGATAGGTATGAGTTAATTAGAAAAACTAAACAACATACCCACAATGAAGCACACCAAGCAAAAAAATAAAAAAAAACCCACAAACCAATCCAAAGCCCTTCTACCACAAAAGAAATACTAACAAAAAGCCACACATACAGTCTCTGATAGCTCTTAATGCTAAGAATCTAGTCATTGCAAGTTGTGTCACTCTGAATACTCCAATTTGAGAATTGAGTCATAGTGCCCTTACCTGGTGCATAATTTAAGTCAGTTTCTTTCATGTTAATGTTTCTTCCGTGTACCTGTATTTGTTTTTTTTTTTTCTGAGTATGCTAGAATTTACTGCTTGCTGAAGTAGAAGAGTATTGTCCCTGATTTTGGAACTTCAGAACTTGACTAAAAAGTGTGGGTTTACATGCACATAGAGCAGGAAAATAATTTTTAGTAGCCTTTTATAGTGCCGTATTTGTGTGCACTCTGTGTTTTAGGTAGTAAAATTTCAAGACTTCTGACTGTTGCTGTAAGACTGAAGTTACTTCCCCTAAGACACTTGAAGTGCTCAGTGACTTCTCTTTGGGGGGACAGAGGAAGCATTTTAGCATCTTCACCTGCTGAATAAACAGTGCACTACTAGTGTTGATGTGAATATCCTCATATTGTTTTAAGTAAGTGGTACCCAAGTACTTGTCTGGAGTCTTGGGAATTCCAGGTGTATGAAATATGACTTGCTAGAACTAAGTATACTGTAGCTGCTCACCAGATTTCTTAATGTCAGTATGGCAGCTTGTTCTACATGTCTTCCACCAAAGCTCTGGAAATACCTGTGTCTCATATTGGAAGGTAAAGATGAGATTTATTGTTAGACTGAAAAGAAATCACAACTTAAATGCAACATTCTGGAACTAGTTTATTTATGTCTGTTTAATGCATTTCAGTGTAAAAAAGATATGTATTTTAGAGGAGTTGTAAGAAGTGATTAATGAGCTGTTACTGTCTCATGTGAAATGCTGCTTTTTATAGAACTTGAACAATTTCTTTAGGGGGAAAATATGAAATTATGATTAGGAAGATGGGGACAGTCTAGTAATGCTTTCCAACATTTTTAGATACATTATAATCTTTCAAGTGAATGCAATGAGAAGCATTTATAGACTTTTGGGTATCCAGCTGATTTTTTTTCTGATTACAATAGTACACACACCTTTGGAATATGTTTTTTAGAGGCATCTATGTTAGTGTCCTGTATGTTATTAAAAGACTAAGATACTATATTTATTTATTTGTTAATTGGTGGGAATATGACTTTGAGTTAATGCCTTTAACTATGCTGGGGACCTTGCTGAGTAGCAATAATGGGGAGGCCTGACAGGTCGCCTAGGTATGGGAGCTGAGCTTAGCTGAGCAAAGCCTTAGATACTGGATTGCAAATTTGGCCGGGTCGGAGCTGTGAGTGCAGACAACTGGACAAGTACTGCAGGAATGGAGAGTAAGTTAAATTATGAGCACACTTCCTTCTTTCCATGCTTGCAGCATTGTTTTCCTCCACCTAAACGTGAACGTGGCTGTAGGAAGTTGTCTGACTGTGTGTGGAACTGAGACTGTAAGTCCATATGGTTATAGACAGATTCATGCCTAATAGCTGGTGTGTTCTGAAGCGCAGGGAATAGCACTGTGGCTTTGAGACCCATCAGAGTTAGACGACGTGATGAAAGTGTTGAAATGGTTTAAGTGAGAGCGTTCCCCAGATCCTGCTGCGTCAGTCGGACGCGGAATTGGAGAGGCTTTTAGCAGTGCCCGAGCGCGCAAGTGGGAGCAGCAGATGGGAGCGGCTGCCTGCGTTTAGCGCGCCACCTGGCGGGAGTGCACGGATTCATTTGGAATTTTGGCATTTTACTGTACACTGGTAAATTTTTGCCGCTTGCTAGTGCCAGTAGCTTTGTTCTTGGCAATACTCCTTTTCAGTACTGTCTTGTGAGTATCTGCTTTAATGCTTTCTTCTCTGTTTCTGCTTTGTTGTTAGCAAAAATGATTGCACTGTAAACTTGTAAATTACTGCATAGTTTATCTGTGCTTATTTAAAGATACAGCATCTATTGTACATATTTTATCATCTACATCTTTTTCAGCATTGAATTGCCTGTTTCAGCATGGTAGAAACTGTAATGTTTGGATATGAATCTCTGCAGAGAAATGTATGAAAAGAACTGCCTAAGGGTACTGGCAACTGACTCTTCTGAACAGCACTGTGGGATTAAAAAAAACGCACTGGTTTTTGGTAGCAAAAAGTTATCTAAACAATAGTATCTCTAAGAAGGTTAACGTCCCCTTTGCAAAAAGGTTATGCGTTTGTATTTGAGTATTATCAAGGGTTTATGCAATCTGTTCTGTGAGATTCGATGGCATAGGCCGGATGGTTTAAGGGTAAGTATTGAAGGTATTTACTGGATTTGTTCTGAAAAAATTCTCCCCTGCAGCACTTCTGAATACAGAGATGGGTAGAGGAGTATTCTTTTGATTGAATCCCAACACCAGAAGCCCAAATTGCATACAATTTTTTTTCCTGTGCTGTGCTATAAACTGTTTATAGGAAGTTTTAAGTTGAACCAGAATGACTTCATTATGAAGTGTGGAGTCTACTTAAAGAGGTAATCATTATACTAATGAATGATACTAATCTCTCTTTGGCTTGTCTGGTCTTTAAATGTAGAGGCTTGCCAAAGGCAAGTCATGTTGGGTTACCAAACAATTAAGAGGAAGGTGGCTTCTTCCTCATACTGCTAGTAAATCAAGAACTGCATAGAGGAAGTTGTGCCTGACTTGAACGAAATAGAGTTTTCTTTTGAGGCATGCTAAGAGCAATAGTATTTGAGGAGTTAGGGGAAAGGGTAATCAGCCTGTTGTAACTTACTCCTGATAATTAAGTGCTGAAGGTTTTATTCTCTGTTCTTTTCCCCCTTGTGTTTCTAAATGAAAAGGGTAGCTTCTTGCTGGATGTAAACACCTCCAGAATGCAAATCTTGTCTTTCCCTGTGACACTGTAATTGTCAATGATTACCCAGTTCATCAGTCTGAATGCTTTAAAATTGAATCTGATAAATTGGAGGCTAATCAAGCTAAAATTAGATCACATCTTATTTTTAAATAGGCTCTTCAGCTATATTATGTGAAGATAGAATTTTAATTGACTAAGCATTCAGATGGAAGCATATGCATTTTGCAAGGTAATTTATAGTGATGTATTTGGTTATTGTTACAGCAACTTCATAATGCATAGTTTCTTTTCAGGAACTCATGCTAAAATGTCTGATAATAATTAAGAACATAGTAACTGATACTGCAAATATATGCTTGTAAATGAGTGTTGCAACTTTCTGGAAGGCTTCACTTTATTTTACAGTATACTTTCCTAATACTGTGTTCGTTGATTTGCAACAAAAAAGCAGAAAATAAGAATACTGTATGTAGGGAAGTACTACAGTTAGAGCTTAAATGCGTAAACAAAGTTAGCTGGGAGATGCTGAATCATCTGTTAACTGCTCTTCAGTAGAGCATACTGGAGAAACACTGCGTAATTATATCTGTCATCAGCCAAAATTATATTTGGTATGGTTATGCTTAAGAAAAGTTGGGTGGAAATTAATCCGTTGTATGAAGCCAAGCAAGGACTTGCTTCTTTCAGAATTAAATATCTGTAGAACTACAGTTTTAGTCCTTTATATTATATATGTCCCTTCAACATAAGCAAAAAAAGTGTTACTGTGGTTAAAATGTTTGGTGGTGCCTGAAAGTCTGTATTTGCATTGAGGCTTTTGTCAGAAATTCTATTTGTCAGAGCTTAAGGCCAGTATATAAAAGGAGATCTTTTTCCTGCAGTCAATTTAAAAGGGGTTTTCAAACACTGTTTTACTATAAACTTGTGTTACCTTTATATACTAAATTATTGAAATTGTGCTTTGTTTTACTAGGTAGCAAAACTCACAACTTCTGATTTATGAATCTTGATTTCTTCAGTCTGTTTTGGTCTTGGTTGGGGCTTTTTGCCAGTGTATCAAGCCTTGGTTTAGAGTTTGTTGTGGCTGAGTAAATAAGTACTCTTAACATACTCCTTAGGCAGGTGAAATCTAAAGACAGATTTAAAGAAGGCATGACTTGTGCCTGAAACTGGATTAATAACTTTTCTTACATTGCCCATTGCTAATTACTTGATAAACATCAATTCGATTTTTATAGAGTACACTTAGATTATTGCAAAATCAGCATGTGTTCAGTTCTTCAGATCTGCTTTTTCTCTCAATGTCCTGGAAAATACTTGAGAACTTTTTAACTTATGAGAGAGAGAACACTGCATCTGCTCTCATTCTGTATGTATCACAGATAGAAATCTGGAACACGAAATGTAGAGTCCATCTAAGCTGCTGTGTGTATCATGGGATGAACTTGTACAAACAGCCAGGGAATAAAAAAAAAGAGCGGTTGCTTCTTCTCTGCCTCTCCATGGTGTTACATGTGGTACTTGTGTTGCTACATGATGTGAAGCAACTGTAGAAATGCATCAGCATTATCCACCATCCTCTTCCTTACACTCAAATCAGGTCTGCCTCCACTGCTTGCTGAGGCAAAAACATTGTGTAGGTTGAAAATAATATGAATCCGATTAGTATTGTGTAAGGGAAAATAATATTAATGTCCAAGGATCATACTGTATCTGTGCTGCGTGTGTGTTCACGTGCACACGGTGTGCACACAGTTTAATAGTCTTAATTTCTCTATAAGCATTAATTCAAATTCTACATTCTGCTCTCCCTCTGAGGAGCTCAGAGGGGGTAAAATTACTTGGGCTCCAGCGTGAGTGCTTAAGTGGATGTAATCAATGTCACTAAAAACTGCCTGCCTGAGCTGCCTTTGTCTTTTAATGCTTTGTACATATCCCCTCCATTACAGCTTCCTATAGGCACGTATATACAAAAAATATAGTAACACGAAGAGTAGTGTACATTTTGAATTTGGATTGTACTGTAAGTCATGACAAAAGTTTTAGTTGGCATGCAGAAGTGTAAAAGCAAATAAAAAAATTATTTCCTTGACCATATAGTTACATTTAAGTCCTTGTTTTGTCCTGTTTGCCTTTTATTTGTACATTAAAAGTCAGGGAATGTCACACCCTAATAGAAGCATGTGGAACTGAAAACTTCTGGTAATTTTTTTACTGTTTTTTTAGATGCAGAAAACGAAATTGTTTGATGCAAACATAAAGTAAGACACAGCTGTATCTTTAGTATAATGAATAATCTTTTAGATGTTGAATTATTAATTAAAACTTCATCTATTAATCCAAGCATAGGACTTATATTTCACAATGTAGTTAATGACACCAAAAATATATTAAATTATTTCCCTCTAAACATAGTTTTCAGGGTAGCTATGTAAACACAGTAACTAAATAACTATGCTTTGAGGATTTCAACACCCACTTTTTTCTTCAATCAGAAATTTAAAGGCTGATTTAGGTTGGTGTTGCCTATCAAGCAAGTTTGACAATCTGTCAAACTGACAAGTCATTTTAAAGTGACCCAGAAAAGAAATAAAATGTATTTTTAAACTATTAACTGGGGGGAAAAGTTAAGTGAGTCTTTTGAATATAAGTGCTTCAGTTGGATGTATCTGAATCTCAGAAGGAATATATAGAGTTTGAGCAAGTGAGAGCCAAGAGCTGGAGTGAAGAAAGGGGCAAACCAAAGTCATTGTGCATTGAAGCAGTTTTATTTAAAATCCAAGATTATGGAAGGATTCTCCACATGAACTGGAGCTCAAGTGAAGAGGGATCGAGTGATACTTGTATTAACCTTGTAATTAGCTAGTCTTTCCTGAACATCTTTTCCTGCAGATCACAAAATAATCACAGATTGTTTGAGAATCTTTCAATTTGATTGACAATGAGAGAAAAGAGTGAGTTGTTGCTTGTCAGGTCTAGTAGGGGTCTCAGTTTTGTCAGAGACACTTGGCTGTGGGGAGGTGCAGTTGTCTGAGAGGCAGAGCAGTCGGGATACGTTTGTTAGCAGTCTGGACTGACATTAATAGACCTGACCTGTGTAAGGTAAGCGCTTACGCTAGTATTCCTGATCTTAAGCATCTGATTGTACTTCTCCCACCAAATCTGGTATATAAAACCCCTTTCAAACAATCTGTACTTCATACTAAACATATTTCTGCAAACTTTGTAGCATAAATGCAGTTCACGATACAGTGAAGACTTTGTGCTACAGCTGGAAAAAGAGCTGGTCCAAGCCAGGCTGAGTGAAGCAGAATCCCATTGTGCCCTGAAGGAGATGCAAGATAAAGTTCTAGAGATGGAAAAGGTAAATCAAACCAGGACCCTCTATATAGAACAGCACAAGAAGCAGACTACAGGTCCCTGTAATTCTTTGCAGAACTGTGCTCTAGAACCTTCTCTTCTATGCTTCTGTGATTGCAAGATGCTTTTCAAACCTGAAAGTACAACAATAAAACTAAGGTCTGTTTGCACTGAGAAAGGTTTGTGAATAACTAATCACTTTTCTTCTATTCCTGAAGCCTGCTGTAGTGGAAAACTCGGATTCTGGTAAAGTCTTGACAGGAAACATCAATTGTTTCAAAATTACTTCCTGCAACAAGTGCAGTGGGATTAGAGTGAGCACTGAGATTATGTGAAATGAAATCGTTTGGGAGGGGAAGAAGAAAGGGTTCAATATTACCATTCCCATCCCATTATGGGCAGGAAAAGAATCCCTTCACTGCTCAGTATCAGAATCTCTACTGCTTTTTGGGTGCCATGCTAGCTTGTAACTTACTGATGCCAGAGTTCAAGCTGTACTCAAACCTACTGTCAAACATTTTCCTTTGTTTGAAGCAAAATTTAACAGCAAGATAAAATAGCAAGAGAAAAAAAAAACAACACTGACTGACCTGATATAAAGCATGTTTTTCAGATCTTGTTGTAGTGGCTTTGGAATTAGTTTCCTTAAGAAATTTTAGCAAGCTATATACCCAGGCTTTGGCTAGAACTTACTAGCCAATTAGATTAACCCACTGGAGTCTAGATTTATTTTTCAATTATCTGATGGGCTTAATAGTAGTAGTGTGGTACTTTTTACTGTATTGACCATTGGTAAAAATTCAGGATATAAAGTGTTTTTCAAAATTCAGGAGACTACTTAATCTTCATCAGCATCATACAATGAAAACTTATCTGTGAACAGGAACTGCATTAGTGGGGTCAGTTCCAGTGTACCAGACAAACTTAGGCATACAGTAATATTTCAGTCTGTCATGATGAATTTATGCACATGACAAAGTGGCTGAAGTGAACTCCCTCAAATTCCTCCAGGACAGCTCTGTACTGCTGTTAGCGACCGGTCGTGTCATCTGGGGAGCTTCTGCTGAATAACCTGAGACTTGCATGGCCGTAATGACAGAGCCATAAACACTCAGAAACACACCCTCTCATTTCTCTATTTGCCAATACTCAGATCCTATGATTTTAAAACATGGGACGCCACTCAATGGCTGTTGTGCTGAGTTCTGTTAATCATGTGCTTTACTCAACTCTCAAGAAAACCTGACAACTGTCACAGTATTATACATCTGCAAAAACACTCGATTTTGCTGAAAATAGCTACCGGGAAATAAAGTAGAAAGTGATGAAGAACAGTTCAGCTTTGAATATTTGGTGACCAATGATTTGTTGGTGGGATATTGTAGACAGTCTGTCCATTTTTTTCCCCTCTTGTTTTCTTCCCAGATTTCCATTATTAGGATTTTATCTCTGTTTTGCTTTTCCTGTTGTTTTCATGTTTTCTGTCCAGCCTTCTCTCGCCTTTCTGCTTTTTCCTCATGTGTCTTACACTTTCATCTCTAAGACCTCTTGACTGGTTGTTGTTGATAAATATTAACGGATGGTTCCTTTGTCAGCATATCTGTTCTCCTTTTCAAAGACTGATGACCTACTTCCTAAAAAATAAATTTCCATCGTTTATTTTTCCTGTAAACCTAAACAGAAGTTATAGCTTTAAGGTGTTATTTCAATTCCTTGTTTGCTTTACCTTTTATAAACTAGATCAAAACCTTTCAGATTACCCTCCATATTTTTGATGATGTGTTCAAGTATTTTGTTTTGTAAATGTTTTGCTAGGGATACCATTCAGGGAAATCTTGGAAGTCAGAATACCTAGAACTACTACCTTATAATTTTCTTTTTGTAGTTGTCAGTTGGAAGTTATTTATACACACTCAGTATATCCAGCTTAGATTTTTGATGGTTTTTACTTTGCAGAGGATGTGCACTTAAAGTTTTCTTAGTTATCGTTCCATGTCTATGTTCTTGGACTGGGTTTCACTAAGCACAATTTTATTCAAATGCATATTTAAGAGGATGGTCTTCGTTGCAGAGGAACAGCTCCCTCCCCGATGAGGAAAATGTTGCCAGACTACAAGAAGAACTGATTGCAGTAAAATTAAGAGAAGCAGAATCTTTGATGGGTCTCAAAGAACTAAGGCAGCAAGTCAAAGATTTGGAGGAACACTGGCAGGTATGGGTAGCAATCT
>WAAG01000198.1:10210-22882 GCA_013390105.1 Tichodroma muraria
TACTTTTATGAATTTTTATTTTCAGTGATAAAGCAAAAGACTGTAAAATTTTGGGATACTGAGATCAAGTAGAAACTAATGATTATGGATCAAACTGCTGAGGTGAGAAAATCCTTAAATTCAGCTGTCACAAAGAAACTTAACTTCAGGAGTATGTTAGAAATCTGTGCCTAGTTGTTACAGATGGCAGACGGCCTGTGCTACCAGCTAACTGTAATGGTAGGAGGGAAGTACCTGATCAGTACTCCTACTTTGCTAAATGTTTAAAAGGGCTAGTAACAGATAAAAGTCTCAGGATATACTTGCAATTCACTGACTTACTGTAGTTGGGAATGAATGTGTTCAGTTTTTTTAATTCTGTTCTTAAAACCAGTAAGTTTCCATGGGTTTCTAGCTTTTAGGATCAACAGGGGAACTCTAGCTGTTTGTCCTCATGTAACTGAGACCTTAGATGGAATAAGAAAACACAAGGAATGATCAGACATTATCAGCAAAAACATGCTATTTTTTTAGCGTCATCTAGCTCGTACCACTGGAAGATGGAAAGATCCTCCCAGAAAAAATGCAGTGAATGAGCTACAGGATGAGCTGATGACAGTGCGGTTGAGAGAAGCAGAAACTCAGGCTGAGCTGAAAGAGACCAAACAAAGAATGATGGAGGTGGAGACCCAGGTATGTTATTGAACAGTAGGACGTGTGAGTTGAGCTGGATGCTGGCAGTTTGATGGTAAATGGTAGATGCCTGATGATGGTCTTCGCCGTCTACAGGCAGGACTTCAGTTCCAAAATGTGGGATGTTTTTACTTCTGTTAGATGGGGGATGGGAGAATCTAGTGAATACAGTCCAACTTTAATGTCTCTTCTTTAATCTTTTCCAGGACTATGCTTCCTGAATTTCTAATTTGGGTTAGTTGCTAGGCACTGAATGTACGTGAATCTTAATTAAATTTTAACAGGTGTAATAACAACAAAAGTATGTTTAAGGTGTTTTAAATGTCACAAATCTAATTGGCAATTCTGATAACAGTAACTTTTAGATGGCAGTGTGTGCTTTCTTGTGATGACATTGGTGATTGACTTTCTGCTGCGGTCATGAATCTGGTTACTAAGCTGTGGACTCAGCAAAGCAGCTGTGTATTGGTCAGGGGTTTATAACATGAGATTTGCCTTTTATGTGCCAGAATAGAAAAGCATGGATTACTGTGGGTGAGGTTTGTGCAGAAAAGACAATCATACCTTGATTGCCAAGATTCTTTTTGTATAACTAGGAAATAAGTTGCTAAGCACCTGAAATGAAAGTGCGCTGAAGTGGTGATTATATTAGTAAACTTTCACTCAAGTTAATAAGCACGATGTGCTGATGATTGAGAAGGATTTGTAATAGACTTCTAAGAAATCTTCCCATGAAATATCTGCTAAATGTTACTTTTTTGAAAAAGATCTATGCATCCAAAAATTTAAACAAACAACAGCTTTACTTGACAAGGTTCAGCAATTCCAGAAACCAGGGGAGCATGTAAGGGCGTGCTGTTGAAGAGAGATTAACCAACTGCAAGGCATATGAAGGCTTCTTGCTGCCAGAGGCACCGCGTCGTCTATCCCAAGCGAACAAGTTTCCTCTTGCTTTCCCTGTTGCAATTTTCCCTGACGTGTCAATATTGTTTTGGTCGGTAGAGGGAGCAGGGATCCTGCTGCCTGGCTTACGCGTATCTCGGTACTTCCCCCTCCAGCGTTACCCGCGGGGGCTTTGTACGTGCTTAGGCTGTGCGAGAAAAATGCCATTCTCGTGGTACGGTGTGCACAGCTCCAGGAACAATGCTGTGACTTTTACTTGTGCACTGACCTCAACTAAGGTGCCATGTTGCTTTCAGGAATTCACTGGACAGGGAAATGTGTAGAGTATTTCTGATCTATCTGATCTTTCCTGGATGCATAGACTAGTTGGGATACAAGTTCACAAAGTCTGCCTTAGCTAGGCAAGGAATTGGGAAAAACAGATCTACTGGAGCTTTGCAATAATGTTCTTACAACAAGTCATCTGTTTAAGAACAATTTGAATATCCTGGTCATAAACAAACTGTCATGCAAACTCTTCTGATTACACTTGGAAAACTCTGAATGCTTTTTCATCAAAAGTTTTTTATGGTAAATGATCTCTAAGTCTGTTTCGTCAGATTTCAGGGAGTTAGATTAATATCCTTTCCTTAACATGTATTTTGTTTCCTTTTTTTTTGTCATAAATTCTTGTCATAAAGAATCAGATCAATAGTAATCACTTACGAAGGGCAGAGCAGGAGGTTACCAACCTACAGGAGAAGGTGCAGTATCTTTCTGCACAGAACAAAGGACTTCTGGCTCAGTTGAATGAAGCAAAACGTAGACAAGCAGAGATTGAATGCAAGGTAAACAACATCCTGAAAAAGAGTACTTGTGTGATAATATATGTGCATTTTAGTTATGTCTGCCATTGTTGGATAAAATTGTGTCTTAACCGAGAAGCATAAATCATAAAACCCAAATTCTTTGTACTGATTTTGACAATACCATCTTGAATTTACCATCTCACAAAAAGCTCTTGAGGTTTTGACAGAGCTGTTTCTTTGTGGTCCTACGAAGATCAACATTTACTTTAAAGCATGGTTCTACCCAGAAAAGTGTTTAATATAAAAAGACAATCCTCAACAATAGATTATTTCAGGTTTTCATTTTTCTTACTGTCTTGCCAGTTCCATTTGTTTCTAGTGCGACCTGAATGTACATGCAGCAAAGTAACTTCTGCTGACTCACCAAACTCCATTACATGCTTTTAGGAAAAAAGACACTGAATCTTAACTAGAAGAAATTGCTTCTACTGACTTTCTTGTTTGCCATAACCTCTGGTTCCCTAAGTACTATTTTTTTAATGCTGAGATTATTTTTACTGATTTTTTTTTTTAATAATTACAATCTTGGTCGTGTCTTTTTTTCATATAACCCATAACTTATTTTGTTTGATTAGTTTTTGATACTGAAGGTGCTCATTAATCCTTAAGAGATAGAGAGTGTGTAGTCAATATTCTGTTTTTATGTTGACTATATACAGAGCAATATGTCTTTAACCCGATTAATGAGTTAGTGCTCATAATTATTCTCAGTGGATAAAAAATTTGTAGAACAGTGTTCTAGCATGGGCTAGGGAAAAGTGTGACAGTAACAGACAGAGCACTGGTCATACTCTCTACAGATTCTCTGAAAGTAGCTGTGGTCAACAGCCAGTGAAATATCTTCACTGACATACACTAATTAGATCCTGAAATCTGTTTTGCAGCTTATAGAAAAAAAGATTACAATTTACATTGCAAGATGTTTTACAAGTAATATTTGATTATATATCAGAAACAATAACAAATATTCCTGATTCTATTAGTAACTGATGTTGGATTATTTTTTTCTTCTGTTTTTTTTTCAAGTTGTTTGAAATCATGCTCTAGTTTTATTTTTGTCTTGGCTAGGTAGTAATATTTCTACTGTCTCAAAAAGTATGTATTTGGACTTTCAACTCAGTTGTTTTATGCATAATAAACTGGTATGTTATTTCAGGAGCTTGTATTTTTTTTTTAAAGATATCTTGAAATGCTTAAGCAGAAATTTAAATTTTTGTAGACAGTTGCATTTCATACCACCTGTATGGCAACTGTACACGGCAACTGTTTTTGTCACAGGTATGTTGTTATGATTTTTCCCTTTTTATCTGACTACTGCTTCTAAAGCAAGGACTCAAATTTTTTCTTGAAATTCACCACTGATCTTTCTAATCAGTTGTGCTAAAGAATTTACAATTTAAGATTTGTGCCCCCACCCAGTCTTGTCTTTCCTACCATATCAACTTCTGTGGTAAATATTGAGAACACACTCTGTTTCTGTAAAGCATCAGTGCCATCTAGAGTAGCACTATTGACTCATCTCTGATACCAAAGTCAAACCAAGCCAGTCTTTCCTTCAGCTTTCAGTTAAATACATGCAATCCTGTGGACTTGTCGGTTTGACTTCATTTGAGCAATCGTGCAACAGAATTTAGCAAGAATGGCTAAACTTTGGCTAGCACATGGTAGATTTCTCTGAAATGGGCTCCACTGATTACAAAAGCAGTTAATTGGGTCCTGTAGATTATATACCTCTGTTACAGGAATATTTGAAAAAAACCAAAACCAACCAAACAGCATGTTTAGAAGTAGCTACTATTGCTAGGCTTTGATATGTTTGATTTGATCTCAGCTGTACTGTATAATGAAGGGTGATGGAGTACTGTTAGTTTGAAGCACACATAAAATAACTGAAGTACTAGAACTGATCTGCAGTAAATACAGTTTAGTAACACCAGTCTGCTATAAAAGTAGGTGTACCTGAGCCTAATCTGTCTCTTCCCCAGAGCTGTTTGCTCTGCAGCTGATAGTACTGATCTAACACTTTTCTCTCTGTGGTTGTACCAGGCTGCTGACAATATAATATTGTTTTGTGCTCTGATATCTTAAGGACTTGCCTCATAAAACAGGACATTTCTTTCTCTCTTTTTCAAACTCAAATCACTGATCGTTTATAGACAGACTTGTAGGTTAAAATTACAGTGGGAGGCCGATTGCAGGTTATGTGCATCAGTATTTTATTCTAAAATATCTTTGTTATATGCTGTGACTAAGCTGGACTAAATTAGGTTGGGAATACATTTGCTTTTTATATTTATTTTTTAGGACAAAGGAAATTATGAAATAAGTAACTCTTGTGTAGTTTTGCTGTTTCTATATATACAAAATTTAAAATTAAAGCATGAGCTGGTTTCTTTTATTATGTTGATTCTTTTTCTTAATTTAAGGTATAATATTTCTGGAAAACAAGACAGTTGTTTTCTGGACCTTGAAATTGATAACAGCAAGTTTTCAAAACTGCAGATTTTTTTTTTAGATTATTACAGTTTAGAGTTTGCATCAGATTATTACATACTATGGGTTAAAATTAAATGTGACTTCTTTAGAATAGTGGTAGTTTGCACAGCAGTGTATTAAGTTTTCTCAGGATTTTGGGTAAAAGCAGCACAGTCTTTAATCAGCTAAAACTGGTACTAGTTAGCTGGCATTTCTGACTTCTTCCAGAGCAAAGAAGAAGTGATGGCAGTACGGCTCCGTGAGGCAGACCGCATTGCAGCTGTGGCAGAACTCCAGCAGCACATTGCTGAATTAGAAATCCAGGTAACAAGTGATGGCATTAAATGTGAAACTTGATACTGATTAGATTTTGTACTTTGTTTTTTGTACTTTAAGTTTTTTTCTTCCTCTACTGTGTTTCTTCGTTAGCCTAGTGTGAATACAAGCCATTGCTTTGCCAAGTGGGATAATGCTGTATTGCTGAATTCCTGTAAAGCAAAGCCTTAAATCTAACTTGGGCGCATACTTGTGAGCTGTTAATAATTCCTTCTGTACAAACACCATGTTAAAGGCAAGATTTTTTTTAACTCTGACTTCTGTTTTGGTTTTGTCTTGTGATTGGTGCTTCTTACTAACAGACAAGATTGAAAACATCCTCTGTCCAAAAAAAGATGCATACAATTTTGATTCCAGCAACCATTTTTTTTCTGTGCTTACTCTTCTGCTATGATCAGTATTGGAGGATTTGTTGTAAAACTCTTACTCTATGTAAATCTTGAAACCAGAAATATTTACTGCTTCCACATCACTGTAGGACCACAAGATGCATCCTCTCGTATCCTGTGTTGTTCCTTACACTTTCAGTTCCTTCTGGAGCTTTCATCATCCCATGAACTTGTTGCTCCCTTGGTGAGAAAACCAGAAATTGCTGTGCTTTATATTTTCTTGGCTTTGGAAAATCATATCTTACTGTAGTCTGATCTTTCTATACTCATATACTTGTTGTCCTGTCTGAATTCTGATGCAAAGTTTTTCTTGGTTATTTTTACTGTTACAAGCTAGTTACTCTCTGGTTTACTTTTTTTAAAACCTGGTGTTATCATGTTTCTTCCCTCTGAAATCTTTCCTTTGCAGTGATGATCTTATTACCTTATTTCAAACCCACCTTTTCCCTATGATTTCTCAACTAGTTATATCTTTTTCATCTCTTTGTGTATGGAATGTACAAATAAATTTCACTGAGCTTGCATAAAGAATTTTTGCTGTATTTCCTCTAGTGCAGCAGGGACTAAGTTTATTGAAAGTTAAAGCAATCATTTCTTTAAATCTTAAATTTCTTTAAATGCTTAGATAATGCTGTGATGAGTACATTAGAAATACCTAGATAAGTATGGTAAGCATTGCATATGAATCATTTATCATCTGGGTAAGATAACAAGAGAGTAGCTGAGTTAAGGTCAATCTTCCACTGACATTAACATTTTTAAAAAAGAGAGGGGAAGTTTAAAGGTTACTTCAAACAATGTGATTTTGTAGGTGAGAAGGGAGTATTCTTTTTGCATTATTTTTACTTTAGCACCGGATTCAAATACCATACTGCTTCCGTTATTCGATTGATACGTATCACTCAAGGTGTGGTCAGTGTCTTATGAAATGGTGAATCCCCTAATGATCAGCTGGGAATTTTTTGATAGCTGTCACACAATTCAAATTGAGTTTATTTTTTAGTGTAAATACATCTGACTTGGTTTTCTGTTGTTTGACTGACCCAACCATCCAGGCCCCATCATTTTATTGTTCTCTCCTGTTCCCTTTCCATATTTTTGCTAAACTTAGGGATCCCAGAATTGCATATGGATTTTTATAATACCTTGTAATGAGACAGAAAGAAGTGCAGAAATGTAATCTGCTTTATGACTCCAGCTAATACATCCAAAGATCACACTTCTGTTTTGTCATAATATTGCCTCTCTCAGGCTCAGTTGTTTATCCACATCATCTCTCCTTCCTTTTCACAAGTACTAATTCACACAATGCAATTTTTAGTAATGTTTTTATTATTCTAGGTGTTTAGTTTCCTTCCAAAGTGCAATTCAAGTTCCAGTCTTTATGATTTTCTCAGATTATCACTTGCTAATGATTTCTTGAGTTTGATCTTAGTAAAATTCTTGATTTTCTTCACAGAAGTGAGAGTGGCTGTGCTTTCTTTGTATACAGTGTGGAGTATGAAGTCATTTTGTGGCTGAGGTTCATGTTCATTTCATGAGTTTGCACTGTTAGGTTTTTGGCGAGCATCTGATCTCAAATTTATGCTAGCATGAAAGATAACTTATTAAATTGTGAAATGTAGATTTTGTGTCAACTTTATAGTATTTAAAACAAATTATTTAGCAGAAATAAGTTCTGCTAATGTTAATTTATTTATTTTTAACACTGTAGACATTACTTGAAATGCTTTTATTGAACTGTAATAGATGTTTGGTTTTTTTAAGAGTCTAACCAGATATTTTTGACCAGTGTGTTTTGCCAGAAAATATGAAACTTATGATCAAAACTTCCTTTTTGGGTTCTCATGCTCAAAAGCCTTTGAAACACCTGCACCAAAAGCAATGTAATAATGGAGTTGGAAATCCTGAATTCCCAAAGCTTGTAAACTATAAAACATGCAATTCGTAATAGGGCTTAAACAAAAGCGAATTTTAAAAGAAATTGAAAATCTAGAAAACGTCTTCCTCACTGGAGAAAGAGCTGCCTCCCATTCTCTTCTGTTCAGCTTGTTGCTTAAATTGCTGTCACCTGATGTGGGGAGCAGAGACCCTTTTAATCAGGACTTGCCTTAATGACCTGAAATGCAATATTTAATACCAGAAATGCATTTAGCCAGTCTTGGAGCATAGGCACCAGGATTAAAGTACAGATGCACAGAGCATCACAAAAAGGTCTGCTCGTCATTCTTTTTCAAAGCTGATAAAAATGAAGGGAGGAAGTCAACCTACCACATAACCTTCCCTTTTTTGGAGGGGGGTGGTGCTTTTCTAAGAAGCTCAAGGGGTTCATTGCCAGGTCTACATGGGCCATAGCAACACTTAACCTAAATTGCAAGGTTTTCTTTTAAATGTTTATGTAGGTGGAGGTGCAAGACAGTGATGTTAAATTTGTAACACAGAGTATCACTACTCCCACATAAGAACTGATCTGACATGACACACACATGCTAGATTTAAATCACAGTTTCTGGGTCACTCTTAGTTTTGGTTAGTAATAATGACAGGGATGGAGAGTGTACTGTCATTCAATAACAGATGTAATTCTGCAACAAGTTGTCAGTTTATGATGATGTTAAGAAGTTATTTCTTAATATATACTAAATGACACTTTGTATTGTTTGAGCATTCAGTTCATGATGCTGAGCTTTTAAACTTCTGTGTAAGTATACTGAAATGCAACGAGTTGCCCAATACACGATGGATATTCTTTCTTTAGACTTTCCACGCAAAAATACCACAGAATTGAAGTATAACTGAAGTTTAACTTATGTTGCACATACCTAAGCCCCAGAAGTGACAAAGAAAAACCCTGATGTTACAACCCTGTTACACGGTAACAAAGGTTTTACTCTGTCAGCATTTTCTCCTCTATCATGTCCTTATTTTTCTCTCACTTGCCAGTTCAGCTTATACTTGGGAGGAAAACGTAGAATCACAGAATGGTTTGGATTGGAAGGAACCTTGAAGATCTTTTTCCAACCTCCCTGCCATGGGCAGGACAGCTTTCCCTAGACCAGGTTGCTTCACCATCTTCACAGTAATGAATTTCTTCCTAATATCCAGTCTCAATCTATTCACTTTCAGTTTAAAGCCATTCCCTGTTGTCCTATGGACTATATGCCCTTGTCAAAACTGCCTCTCCAGCTCTCTTGTAGCCGCCTTAGGAAGGGGCTCTAAGGTCTCCCTGGAGCTTTCTCTTCTGTTGGCTGAGCAGCCCCAACTCTCAGCCTGTCTTCCTAGAAGTGCTCCAGCCCTATGATCATCTTCATGGCCTCCTCTGGACTCACTACACCAAGTCTATGTTGTTCTGGTGCTGGGGACCCCACAGCCCCCAGGTGGGGTCTCACAAGTTGGAGCAGAGGGGCAGGATTCCCTCCCTCGAGCTGCTGCCCACACTGCTTTTGATGCAGCCCAGGACGCGCTTGGTTTTCTGGGCTCCAGGTCTACATTGCCAATTCATGTCCAGTCTCTCAGCCACAGCACCCCCAAGTCCTTCTTGGCGAGGCTGCTCTTGATTCATTCCTCCCCCAGCCTCTATTGACATGAGGGTTTGCCCTGACCCAGGTGTAGCACCTTCCACTGAGCCTTACTGAACCTCATGGGCCTGCTCCTAAAGCTTGTTCAGGTCTCTCTGGATGGCATCCCTTCCCTAAAATGACTTGGACATATTTAGCAGGTTTCTAGGCTTTGAACAGGACATTTGAGCAATTTATTAACAGATGAAGGATGGATTTTTGGATGACTGGGCTGCTATTTTTTTGTATTTCCACATTGGTGAGAAGCTTACACAGAATCATACAATCATTTAGGTTGGAAAAGGCCTTTAAGATCATCGAGTCCAATTGTTAACCCAGCATTGTCAAGTCCAACACTAAACCACGATGCTAAGTGACACATCTATATGTCTTTTAAATACCTCCAGGAATGGTGACTCAACCACTTCTTTGGGCAGGCTGTTCCAATGTGTGACAGCCCTTCCCATGAAGAAATTTTTCCTGATATTCAATCTAAGACTCAGCTGAGGCAACTTGAGGCCGTTTCCTCATGTCATTTCACTTGCTGCCTGGGTGAAGAGACTGATCCACACCTTGCTATAACCTCATTTCATGTGGTTGTAGAGTGCTAAGGTCTCCCCTCAGCCTCCTTTTCTCTGGACTAAACACCCCCAGCTCCCTCAGCTGCTACTTGTAAGCCTTAGGCTCCAAACCAGCACTGTTGCCCTTCTATGGACATGTTCCACCACCTCAATGTCTGTCTTTATAAGGGTCCCAAAACCAAACACAGTATTCAAGGTGCAGCTTTTACTTTTTCACAAAGGTTAGAGATTTACACCCTGCAGCTAAATGGCTTGTCCTGGTCAGGTTGCATACAATGTGATCCTGTTTGTCTCATCCTTTCCTAAGATGAAAAGAGCTAAGGAGCGGATATTGTCTCTCTCTCTGTCTATAGTAAATCAGCAAAGCTTCACATTTGCTTCCTCAGGAAGATAGTCTTTTTTTTTTTTTTCAGCTGAACTGAGAGCTTCAAACTGCAGCAAGCAAGTATGTCTGGCCTAATAATTAGCAAGCATTCCTTCCAATTGCATACGGACAGTCCTGTTGGTCCACTGATGTTGTTTTGGTTTTGGTTTTTTAAGGTTTTCCCTACAGTAATTGAAAGAAGAACAAAAAACTTCAGGCAAGGTTAAATCAGTTACAAGCTGCAGTCACTCAGCTGCCTAGGGTGAGGAGCGCTAGACCAGTGGAAGTGTAGGCAGGTTGAGGAAGCAGAGTGGGGCAGCTGTAGCCTCTGCTTAGCAGCTTAAGCCCTTTCCCTCCATTTCTATGCAGGGTGGGGGCAGTATCCTCTTAAAGTCATCCATGGCTGGGTTGAGTTGGGCAGTAGAGAGCATACTTGTAATATGAAAAACTAGTTTTACATCTGAGTAATCTTAAAGCAAAAATATCCATAAGAATTAATTCTTCTTTTTGTGAGGTTGATCTGGACAGACAGTAACATCACTTCTTCCTGCTGTGTTTCCTGGCAGATTCAGAGAATTTTGTTACATTTACCCTATCTCTAACCCGGTCAAAGCTGCTTTGAGAACAACTATAAAGGAAATCCATGATTGTGCTAGTAATCTCTCCACAGTTTAAACTCTTAGCACTATTTCTTTAGAATGAAGCCTTTCTATGACCTCTGTTTAACAACTTTTCCAAGTACTAACTGTTCAGTAAAGAAATTGTTTCCATCTTTTCAAATTACAGGAAACCCTTTTTTTACTCTTATCAATAGTGATGTGTGATGTTAATGATTTGTTTTGTGAAAGTCTAGAATGAGTCACTGTAAAGTCACTGAAAGGACACTAGTTACCACATCTACCCTTCTGAACATACTTCATTTATTTTTAGTGCAGTGTCTTTTGCCACAAAGTAAGAATTTTAAAACCTCTCCTGAAAAGAGGCTGAGGCACGTTGTTACCAAGTAAATATTTCTAAGTCAGAAAAGATCAAATTAAGAGTGTTATGGAAACATGCTATCTTCCAGTCATTTTTAGTAAAGATGTTATCTAAGGAACAGCAACTGTCTAGTGTGCCTGGATTTTGACTGCCCATTTAAACATTTTTTTTGGTGTGTTTTTAAGTTCACAGTTATTAAAATGAGAACAACCCTAGATGTTTTCTTATTATTTAAAAAGGCTCATTTTGTTATTGGTGTATATTTCCTTTCCTACCCAATGTGATAACTGAGTGTTCTAAAAAACTTGGGATGAAACACCTGTAACTGGAATTTGATTACACTGATCTTCTGTATCTTAAACTTCGATCAAGCAGCAAAAGTCAGCTTAAGGCCTCCAGTGCTTTTCAGGTGGTTTCTGGTAATTTATTTATTTGTTGTATAAACTCCTTTTTATTATGAGTACTAAACTTGATTTTGGGGGGCCATTATACAGTAATGGTGTCAGGTATTTTAAATCAGCATTTTTTTTTTTAAGCAGTCTGTCCTTGCACTCTTGTGTTGCCAGCTGTACATCCTGGCCCGATGCTAAATGAGTTTGAAAGGTCTCCACATGCTCAGGAGTTCTCAGTAGCATCAGGCATTTTTTTGAGACTACCTGTTGCTTTTTTGCAAGATGCTTTCCTCGTAAAAGCCAGACAAAAGAGGATTTAAGTGTGATATGAAAACCATGATTCGCAGCTGATAGTTCTTGGTGGTTAAAATTTTTCAGCGTTTTAAGGAGCAAATTTTTGGAGTGCAGATTTTTCTTCTCAGGAGCTCTCAGTGTAACTCTTGGTATGCAGTCAAGTAGAATCACTCTACTATTTCACAGCAGGATGAGAGAGGTGAGAGCTTCCAAAATTGTGAAGGGGCCTAAGTGAGTTCTGTTTTAGCAGTGGGTTTTTTTGACCTATAGAGCTCATTTCCTGCTTTGCTGCCTGTGCTACTCCCACTATGTACACAGCCTCTGGGGCAGGGGGTTGGTTTGTGTATTGGCTACGTACTCTGCTACAAGCACCTGTCCCTAGGGTAGAGGTGATACCTGCCACGAGGGTCTTTGTTACCCTGATACAGATTTCTAACCCTGGTGGTGCTGTTGGAGCTGGTCTGTCAGAGGAGACTAAACAGGAGCAGTTAAAAATCTTCTAAAGCAGTGAAATTGAGATAATGCATCTTTAATTACAGTGCGCACCAACTGGCATTACTTTCCTGAAAACCCTTCTGGGAAGAGGAGGTAGGCACTGCAGTGGTGCCAATGTGCAGATGCAGCGTGCCAGGGATGTGGGTGTAGAGAGATTCATTCACATGTGACTGCAGCGTGTTTTAAATCAGCTCCTACATTCCAGAATTGGCTAGTTTCGTTACTTTGCAGTTTCGATAATACCCACTCTTTGCTTATTGATATGTTCTGATTTTTTTCCTGTATATTAATTTTAAATTTAACATGACCATGATTTGCCTAGCGACCAGCTAGTTTTTGTGTTGACTTCTTCAAATATTACAGATTTGCTATAACAGTGCTCCCCCTC
>WAAG01000199.1:0-20331 GCA_013390105.1 Tichodroma muraria
GTGAATGTGAGAGTATTTTACAACTTAATGTTGGACATATATTTAACCCAACACAATCAACTAAATAAAAGTGGGCAGTTGTGAGCACATATCTCATTTTACTTTTTCCCTCCAAATACAAACTACTATGTAAAGCCTTCACTCTTTTCCAGCTTTTGTTACATTTATTAATTGTTTGGAATGTTTTACATTTTCTTTTTTTTTCCCCATGCTCTCCATCATTTTGTGTAAAGCCTTCTTGCAATCTTTGCTTGTTTTCTGTCTCCTTTTGTGCAGGGTATCATCCAAGGCCTACAGCAAAAACTCTCATCCTCACAAGTCCTACTGAGATGGGAAGAATCATCCTTTATGAGCATGCCAACTTCAGGGGTGTGTCCAGAGAAATCACTTCTGACATTTCCAATCTGGGACGCTTGGATTTTAATTATACTATCTCCTCAGTGAAAGTAATTGGCCAACCTTGAGTGGCTTATGAGCACGTAAATTATACAGGCAGGTTACTGGTACTTGAGGAGGAGGAACATGACTATGTTGGTGGAGGCATGAATGATACGATCAGTTCTCTGCAGATGATCACTGAAGATCTGCACGATCCCCAGATCACTCTCTATGAACATCCCAAGTATTAGGGGAAGAGCAGGGTGATAAGACAAGCAACTGGCTGTGGGACATGACAATGACATTGTGTCTTCCCACAAAGTCAAGAGAGGTGTCCGGCTTCTGTGTGAGCACAGCTATGGAAGTGGAATTCAATACATTGCACGAGAAAAAGATAACCTTCCACAATACTCAGCAATCTACCTCAATGACAAGCTTTCCTTCCTGCGTCCCCTTCGTGCTGGCCGTTCTTACTAGAATGCAAATCCTCCAAAGCTGAGGAAGATGCAGCACCAGCAAGAAATTTGAGATCTAGTTTTCTCCTTCTACTTGTGGAGCTTTTTTTCCCTGGGAGCTCTCTTCTGTGCTGCACTGTAGATCTGTACCTCTCTATCCTGCCTTGCACTCTTTTCCCACCCCACAAATGAGAAGTTTATCATGCTTGATCATGTGAAAGAGTGTCCAAGCTTAGTGACACACCAGGGATGTGTAACCTAATGCATCCTCAGGTGGCATTCCAGAGTCCTGTGCTGTGGAATGTAGAAGCATTGTATGTTGTCCCTGTTGCTAAGTGAAACAGAAAACGTAACTGTAGGGCCAGCATTACTTTCTTTTTCATTTGCTTTACGAAGGTACCATGGCCTCTGCCATTGCCTGTAATCCATTCTGTGTTGGTGCCATTAAAGAATCTTTTGCAAGCAGCAGTGGGTCTGTTTCATGCATCTTTAGAATAGATAAATACTGCTCTTTCATGGTGGGATGTCTCTGTGTATCCAGAGAATTGTTCATAGAACCACTTACAAACATTTTTCCTGGATGTCTCCTGGAGAGTTTTGTCTTCTTCCAGTTTCACTGGTCATTAACAGTGGGTTCAGGCTTGACTCAAAAAGTCTTGGTGGGCACATAGATTGTTGCTGATCCTGGCCAAACTCTCACCTGCGGATTGTACCGAGCTGTCACATGCTTGGTTGTATCTCCAAGCAGTGATTGTAGTGATGATTTAGCCTTCTACTGCCCTTAATGCCATAATTGCCAGAATGTTTTCACTAATTTGAATTCTTTAATCCTAATGGTTAAACCTGTCTTGATTTTTAAACCTGTAATACCTTGATAAGGGAGGAGGGATGACAAGGTACTCCGTGGTCTGTTTTGCCATGTGCAAGTTCCCCTGGCCGAGCAGAGCCCCAGCCCTCGTCCATCACTGCCTGGTGGCAGCTGCACGCCCTGAGCTGTGCGTTGGGACAGCTGTCCCACGGCAGCTCTGCACTGCAGCCATTGTCTCCCTCTGTGCTGGCCTCCTGTTTGCCCCCATGTCCTCGCACTGGGGCTGGGCTGGGCTGACACGAGCTGCACTTGGCCTCTTTGAACCTCACGAGGGGCACATGCTGCCAGTGCTGAAGCCTGCCAAGGTCCCTCTGCATGGTCCCTTCCCTCAGCTTATCAAACACACCCCTCAACTCGGAGTCATCTGCCAGCCTGCCCAGGGTGCACTCAATCCCACTGCCTATGCCACTGATGGAGACATGGAGCACTGCTGGTGCCAGCAGGGTCCCTTGGGGGACACCACGTGTTACTGGTTTCCATTGATCCTGGCAGGGCCGTTCGTGTGTGCGTGGCTAACAGTTCCGTATCTCAAAGTACTTCCTGCATTTGTCACTTCTGTGTTGGTATTTGTAGGCACGTGGAGGACAGGGGGGTGATTGGAGACAGCCAGCCCAGCTTCAGCAAAGGCTTCGCCTCCTGATCTGCAGGATCAGATCGGTCTGGGGGATGAGTGGACTGGGAGCAGCCCTGTTGAGAAGAAACTGGGGACAGTGCTGGATGAGGAACTGGACGTGGCCCAGTGCTGTGAGCTTGCAGCCCGGAAAGCCAGCCCTATCCTGGGCTGCCAAAGGTGTAGTCTGCAGGTCAGGGGAGGGTGTTCTTCCCCTGTAATCCACTATGGTGAGATGCCACCTGGAGTACTGCATGCAGCTCTGCATGTTTTTACTGGGGTCATTGAAACCTACAGAGGGGAGATTTCAATTATATATTTGACAGCATATTTTTGTGATGGTGGTGATGAAACAGTGGCACAGGTTGCCCAGGGAAGCTGTGGTTAACCCATCCCCCAAAGTGTCCAAGACCAGGCTAGATGGGGCTTTGAGGAACCTGGTCTAGTGGAAGGTGTCCCTGCTCATGGCAGGGGGGTTGCAGCCAGATGTTGTTTAAGACCTCTCCCAGTCAAAATCATTCTGTGGTTTTGTGATTCAAGGATGTGCAAATTCAGCAATACAGTGAACCTTGCAGTGTTTTCAGGTCCCAGCCTCTCAGTTTCATATTCCTCTTTTTACATCTATAGTATGTCTGTTGCAACGCTTCTAAATTTTGACTATCAGCACAGTGAGTTATATAGCTTCAAGCACCAGTAAAATCCTATACTTTCCAAGAGTGACTGAGGAGGAAATCTACCCTATCCTCCTGTGTAGGGCTGTGTAGACAGAAGTCCCTGCTAAAGCTTTAGAATTTTTACAGCTAAGGCTGGATGGTTTATGGTTGTGGCATTAAGGGGTAGAAGAATAGTGCCTTTCTAGATGCTTTTTGGGCATGTAGTGGATAAAGACCGAATGTTGTGTATCATGATGGAAAAACAATACATGTACAGAAAGAATTCAAGATTATGGAGTGTTTTCACACAATGGAAAAAAAGATGAAGATACAAGAACATCCTTGTTGATGTAATTTCCTTGTTTCTGACAGTATGACCTGATGATTCTTGCAATATCTCACTTTAAGGTGTAACATATATGCACTCAGGTAATCTTTTGTCTTTTCTTGGTAGTAGAAACATTTGTGATGACTGAGAACCTGTAGAGGAATCGAGAGGGAAGCCTCATGTTGGGAAATAGTATTTATAAAGGTCCAAGAAATAATCAAAGTTATTGTATATATGACTTGATGGCTACACTTTTTCATTGAAATTGAACAAAGGATGAAATCAGGCAGAGAATGACAAAGGCTTTTAAATCTTCCTTAAAATTACTGGCAGAAAGATTTAGTGTAGAAGGGATCTCCCTAGTCCAAGGCCTTGTTCACAGCAGAGATACCTTGAAATATGATCAATTTACACACGGCCATCTTCAAGTGATTTCTGAACAACTGCAAGTATGGAGATTCCCCAGGGTCTCTGGCCCTTCTGCCAGTCCTGAAAACCCCTTAGGGCCATGGTTTTTTTTTTATTTTTAGTCATACCTTCCCTGTTTCCAGATAAGACTCTTTCTCAGGTGTCCTTTGCTGTGCACCTCACTTAGCCTTGTCTCTACCAAGGCTGAGGAACATTTTCTTGATGAGGTCAGCCAATCAGAATCAGAGAATCACAGAATCACTTGGTTGGAAGAGACCTTCAAGATCATTGAGTCCAACTCATGCCCTAACACCTCACCTCAAAGATGGCAATCTTTTTTTAAACACCCCCAAGGATGGTGACTCCACCACCTCCCTGGGAAGACCATTCCAGTAGTTTATCACTCTTTCTATAAAAAACTTTTTCCTAACACCGAACCTAAATTTTCCTTGGCTCAGCTTGAGACTGTGTCCTCTCATTCTGTCAGTTCCTGCCTGGAGAAAGAGACTAACCCCCACCTGACTACAGCCACCTTTCAGGCAATTGGAGAGTGTGATAAGGTCACCCCTGAGTCTCCTTTTCTCCGGGCTAAACATCCCCAGCTCCATCAGCTGCTCCTCACAGGGCTTGTGTTCCAATGCTGTGTAGTCTCCATACTCAGGGGTTTTCAAGACCTGACTGGATAAAGACACCAGCAAACATAATTCACCTCACAGTTGTCCCTGTGTTAAGCACCTGACTGGACCCAGTGGCAACCAGGGATCACTTCCAACTTCAATTATCCACCAATCCTACAATCCTCCTGGCTCCCTGGATCATTCAAGCTCATCACATAAGCACCAAGACTGGCAAATCCCAGTATTTCCTGAGCCATATTGCTCCTGAGGAACCTTGCTGTAAATAAGGATGATCAGTGTCCCTTGTCCATCTCTCCTGTTCAGCCTTGTCAGACCGATGATGTGCTGATGGGGATTTCTGTGCACTGACATTGACTCAGGGCGCCTTATGAGCTCCTTTGCATTGTCCTTGCACTCAGCAATTAATGTGTGCCTGCAATTTGTCTCTCCTCAGTTTAGTGTTTGGGGATTTCTTGTTGAAGTTGGGTTTTTTTGGAGGGAACTTTTTCAGGATGTGACTCTCCTGCTTTCAAGAGAGTAGAAGTAGAATCACATCCAACTACAAGTGCAAGAAAAACAGAAGTGGGAGAGCATCTGTGGATCTGTAGGATTTCATCACACAAGATGGTCTTCTGAGAAAGCCCATGCTAGTTCCTACAAACAGCTGATCAAGACTGAAAGTAAAAGGAAAGAACACTGAAGTTACACCAGGGTGTTTGTTTTTTTTTGTGGAAAAGCCCCATTTCCAGGGTTTCTTTCTGACCAAGTCACTTTTCCAGTGCCGTGTGTAGGGATAGCTCAGGATGAGCAGAGTTCAGCCCCACGAACTCCTCTGCTCAGCTGCTGAGCCCAGGCTGCAGGGTCCCTCTTGAGGGCTGCTTTTGCCAGTGCCACTTCCCCGGGTGGCAGGGGCAGCCCGTGCTGGGTTGGCTGTGTGACCCAGGCACAGGCACGCACGCCTGCTCGGGAAGGACACGGCCACGGCCACCTGCACCGGCTGCCACACACCAGGAGCTGCCCTCAGCCACCCCACAGCTGGCACTGCCAGCACTCCCCAGCATGGAATGCAAGAGGGACAGCCCCGTCTCCTTCCTCCGCCGCAGATCATCCCCTTGGAAGCTCTCCAGTGAAGAGCTGCACAGCCTCACTCTCCTCAGACACAAGCGCCTTCACAGGTGCTTCCAGAAGGACTGAGAGCCCTCAGCCTGTCCAGTCTCATCCCTGGCTCTGGGCTCTCTGACCAGAGGACTCTTTTGTGTCTCCTGCTCCCTGGCGAGCGTGGCTTGGTGCTCGCAGCCAGCCCCAGCACACCACACGCTGTTCTCATTGGTGTTCTGGCAGTCGAGGGTGCCTTGAATCCCAGCAGGAGTCTCCTGCCTGTCTGAAATCCTTATCTGTATCCATGCCCTTCTTGCTGGCAGCTCCAGCTCAAACTTTGCTGGCAAATCACACCATTACAGCTTCTCTTGAACCAAAAATGTCTTTATTTGATCAAGTTAATGAAACAGAGGCCATCATGTTCCACATACCCTTACATACTTGTCTTCCCACACTGTAAATATCTTAAGTGGTGGAAGCCTGTGGACCAAGATGTGTCTTAGCAGGACAGATGGAGATACCTGTGGAGCTGGTAACTGAAGGAGGAGAGCAATCAAGGCTCAGCAGAGCAATCAATTGATGTTTGGGCCATGCCTCTTCAATCTGGTCTTGCAGACCCCACGTTCCAAAGCTGCCCCTCTGCCACGTGTCACTGCCTCTGCTGCAGCTGAGGTGTTAATGCAAGTCCAGCCATGGCTTCCCAGACAAAGCACCGCACGCTGCTCTGAGTAACGCAGTGCTCAAAGCTAGGGGAAGACACTCTTGGACCCAACATGACCACCCAGTGACCCAGGTCTCAGAGTTCTCTCTAACTTCTCCCTAGCTTTTATCTGTGGTAGTGTTTGGGCCGCTGCAGACAGTTTCCTCTGAACGGACATCATAATGTCTTTCAACACCAATGGAAGCAGAAATTAAAAACCAATCAAAGAAACAGGGAATCCATCCTCGCTTCCTGTTACTTTTGTTCTAAAAATTCATTTTATGCCAATGTAGACTTCCATGAGAATTTAAAGTGACAGCATAAAACATTTTGTGAAAATGTAAACCAGAAATATTCTAAACAACTGACAAAGCAACAAGGGTTCAGAGTTGACTTTGGGAAGTGTTCTAGTGATGACCTTGTAATGCTGTCCAGAACGCCTGTGAGTTAATTTCGAAACCAGGAGAGAGAAAGCACAACCTCCAGTAACATGATCCTGTAAAATAAGTTCCTACTGATAAGTGACCAAAGGCAGTTATTTAAAAATGCAGAAATAGAGCTGATTCTACAGTTTATTGGCAATTTAATTCAATTAAGTAACTCATTAGATGGTGTTTCTGGTGCTTGGAAGTTGGTCAGGGATCCCAGAACAGAACAAGTCAGATCAAAGCGCCTTGAAAGACAGTGATCAGAGACAGGATGGGCTGAGTCTTGGAGACACACACTGCAGAATTCCCAGCAGAAGAGTTTATGGGATGCTGTTGTCTGCAAAGCAGAGTTCCAGTAGGAGTCACTGAGAGCATAGTGTGGCATTTGGGAGAACCAATAACTTGGTGTAGGAAATAATTTGTACCCATCTGGAGAAGAAAACAAAGGAGGATGGGGAAAAGAGGAGAAACAATGTCAGTGGTCCATGGACAGTAATGGAAAAAATTGATAGAGGAAAAATGTTGAAAAGAAGTATTATCTGAAGCATTTACTTCAGCGTGAACTGGTAAAATGTTTAGAGTCATATTTAGCATGTTTCTGAAAGAAAACCCATGTCTAAAAAGATTCAAGTGTTTAATTCCAAAACTGAAAGTATAAAGCACCATTTAAAATAAAATGGTATTGAGGGCAAAATGCATGTCTGCAAATATCTATGTTTCTTTTGCCATGTTTCTGTTTTAAAATTCTGACTTTGAAGATGGTTTTACACCAGGCCAGCACCTCTCTATTTACACTTCCCTTCTGGGTTCCAAACTGTGACCTTCTGTTTGGTTTTGAGGCAACAATATTGATGGTTTTGATTATCATCTACGATAGTACCATGTCCATCTATTACTATTCATAAATATACACATGAATACGTATGTCACAGAATCAGAGAATGGTTTGGGCTGCAAGGTGCCCGAAAGAATCCTCCAAGGGATGGGGCATACACACCTTCAGAGAGCTGAACATGAGCCATCCAGTGTTCCCAGGTGGCCAAGAATGCCAATGGCACCTGGCCTGTGTCAGCAATGGTGTGGCCAGCAGGACCAGGGCAGTGACTGTCCCCCTGTACTCAGCACTGGTGAGGCCACACCTGGAATCCTGTGCTCATTTTGGGTCCCTCACTGCAAGAAAGACATTGGGGTGCTGGAGTGAGTCCAGAGAAGGGCAGCGGAGCTGATGAAGAGTCTGGAGCACAGGTCTGATGAGAAACAGCTGAGGGAGCTGGGGGTGTTCAGCCTGGAGAAAAGGAGGCTCAGGGCAGAAATGTTTTCTCTTGACAGTACCTGAAAGCAGCTTGTGGCAAGGAAGGGGTTTGTTTCTTCTCCAGGCAATTAGTGGTGGGACAAGGGGCAATGGCCTTCAGTTGTGCATTGAGAGGTTCAGGCTCTTCAGGCTGGATATTAGGAAACATTTCTTCAGTGAAAGATGGTTAAGCTTTGGAATGGCTGCCCAGGGAAGTGGTAGGGTCACCATCATTGAAAGTGTTCAAAACACAGGTAGAAAATGTCCCTTTGTAATATGGTTTATGGGCATGGTGGCATTTGGTTGAAGGCTGGATTTGATGATCTTGGTGGCCTTTCCCAACATTAATGATACTGTGATCCTAAGGAGAAGAGGGAAAAGAAAAGCAATATGTTATGTGAACGTCACGACAGTCACTTGGAAATCTTCCATTGAAACTCTTAGGAAGACTAAAGTTGTGTATTCAATATTCTTCCCAGAAAAGCAAAAATGTAAACTCCAACAAACAGGCAGAAACACTCTACAGCACATGTGTCACAAAATACTTTGATACCTTCTCATTACTGTGATTCCATTTTCTTTTGGAGGAGAAGGACAAACAAGAACTGAACTTCCCAGGTTTCATCAATTCACTCATGCTTCATGGACTTTTGAATAAGAGGAAGAAGAGGTCTGGTTGTAAGACCATAGAAAGCAAAATACAATGGATAATGAGTTTTGTTCCCTTGGGGTAATATTGGACGCTTTCAGTTCCGTTGACCAGGGTGCTTTGCAAGACTTCCTCGCAAGTATAAATGGAGGGAGTTGAGATGCCCTTCACAAAGAGCAGCCCTGCACTGGAGGAATTGCCCTCAGCCATCCCCAGCCCTGCAGCTGACATCAAGGTAAGAGGCACACTTTGCACAGGAGAACTGGGAGGGTTTCTTTTGCAGCTGCTGTGAAATGCAGGGGAAGGGAAGGAGGCTTTAGTGTTGGGGTGAGAGCTGCAGCACAGTCGTGAGGGTCTGCTGTGTGCATGTGCAGAGACTGAACCCATCTTTCAGGGCATGAGGAGGAGGAGGAGAGGGCTGCTGCAGGTGAAACCAACCTTCCCAAGGGAGAGGGTGGAGGGGCCAGTGATACACAGTTGGAAGGGGTGAATGTGAGAGTATTTTACAATTTAATCTTGGGTGTACACCTAAACCAAAACACACATGTCATGCCTTCACTCTTTTCCAGCTACTTCTATGTTTATTCTTTGTTCAAAATGTTTTATTTTTCCTTTTCCCCCTTTTCCCCCCTGGGTGTCCATCATTTTGTTTCAAGTTCCATAAGGCTTCTTATAAGCATTGCTTGTTTTCTGTCTTCCTTTTGTGCAGGCTGTCATCCGGCTCCTAGAGGAAGAAATTCAAACTCTAATAATCCTACTGAGATGGGAAGAATCATCCTTTATGAGCGTGCCAACTTCCAGGCTTTGTCCAAAGAATTCAGCTCTGATATTGCCAATCTAAGAGATGCAGATTGGAATGATCTTGCCTCCTCGGCAAAAGTAATTGGCCAGCCTTGGGTGCTTTATGAGCACTCAAACTATGGAGGCCGATTTCTGGTACTTGAGGAGGGAGACCACAGCTTTTTTAGTTCAAGGATGAATAACAAGGTCAGTTCTCTGCAGATGATCACTGAAGATCTGAGCAATCCTGAGATCACTCTCTATGAGCATACCAACTATCAAGGGAAAAGCAGGGTCGTACGAGAAGCAACCAACCTGGCTGCAGGACACGACAATGACATCATGTCTTCCCACAAAGTCCAGAGAGGCGTCTGGCTGCTGTGTGAGAACAGCGATGGAAGTGGAATTCAATACCTTGCTCGAGAACATGAAAACCTTCCAAATTACAAGGCAATCAAGTTCAACGACAAGCTTTCCTTCCTGCGTCCCCTTCGTGCTGGCCGTTCTTACTAGAATGCAAATCCTCCAAAGCTGAGGAAAGATGCAGCATCAGCAAGAAATTTGAGACCGACATCTCTGCCTCTGTGTTCGTCACATTCTTTGTGATTTGTTTTTAAATGCCCTTGCAATGCCTTGGCTTCTGCTATTGTCTCTAATCCATTTTGTATTAGTGCCATTAAAGAAACTCTAGCAAGCAACAGTGGGCCTGTGTTATGTGTTTAGGGTAGATAAATATTTCCCTTTCATGATGAGATGTGTCTGTGTATCCAGAGAATGTTCTGTGCAGTCACTTTAAGGCCTTTTCCATGAATCCTGTAAGATTTTATTTCCTTCCAGTTTCACTGTTCAGTAACAGTGGGTTCAGGCTTGACTCAACCAGAGCTAAAGTCTTGGTGAACACATTGATTATTGATGTGATCCTGGCCAAACTCTCACTGGCAGCCTGTACCTAAATATCACATATCTGGTTGTATCTCAAGGCATTGACCATACTGATATAGCCTTTTACTGCCCAAATTACATAATCAAACAGACTGTTTTCATAAATTTGAATGACTGAATGCTTAATCCCAATGGTAAAACTTGCCTGACTTTTTTAAACAGCTGCCTCACTTTCAATTCAGTTATTGATGCTTCCTTTAATTACTTCTTGGTTTTCTTTGTCAGAGTATTCCTCCCCTTTATACTGCTGTATTTTCTTGGCAGTGTCTCGTTTGACCTTTGGATTCAACAGAGCAATATTATAGCAAAACTTAAATGAGATTCTCCACCCTGGTAAATCAAATCTCAAAAACTGCAAAGCATATTGCTGACAAAAGCAGTAATGAGAGACCTTCTTTCAGAGATCTGTAGAGGTCATCAGGAAAATAAAAGCAACACGGTCAAACGTGTGCAGCTGGAGCAGATTATTCCTGTAAGGAATTGCCCTCATTGGAGCAAACTTGCCTTTGTCATTTGTGTGGTCCCAAAGCCCTATTCCTGTTCACACAGTCCCATGGATTAGCAGAGTGCAGTTCACCTAGGTAAACACCATCAGCCCCTGTGCTCAGCACAGACTCATCATGGATCCCCCAGGCCCCTGGCCTGTTTATGATCTCTCTGCCCCAGAGGCAAGTGCACTCAAACTAGACCTGGTGCTGAGACACCCTCCCAGTGCAATGTGACCTCTGGGGATGTCAGGGTTTGACACTGGCCAAACACCAGGCACCCACGAAAGCCACTCACTCAACCTCCCCTGCTACAGCTGGATGGAGGAGAGAAAAATTTAACAAAGAGTTCATCAGCTGAGATAAGGACTGGGAGGAAACACTGCGAGGACAAAACAGGCTCAGCTTAGAGGTACAAAGCGAGTTTATTACTAACAACATCAGAGCAGGATAATGAGAAGTAAAATAAGCCCTCAAAAACACACTTCTCCCCCCAGACCCTCTGTCCCACTGACAGTGCAGGGAGACAAGGGGGTGGGGGTTTTAGTCAGTTCATCACCCAAGTTTTTCTTCCCCTATGCAGAGAGAGAAGTTGTTTCCCAATGAGTTGTTTCCATGGGGTCCCTCCCACAGGAGAAAATTCTCTGTGAACTTCTCCAACATGGTTCCACTCTCACAAGCAGCAGTCCTCCCAAAACTGCTGTGGCGTGAGTCACTCTTCCACAGGGTGCTGTCCTCCAACGACAGGCTACTCCAGCCTGGAAGCAGGGCCCTCTCTCCCTACCAGGTCTCCCACTGGATCACAGCCTCCTCCAGGCATCCACCTGCTCCGGCATGGTCACCTCCCCCTACAGGCTGTGGGTGGATCTCTGCATCCCCCGTGGATCCCCAAGGGCTGTGGGTGCATCTCTGCATCCCCTGTGGATCCCCATGGGCTGTGGGTGGATCTCTGCATCCCCCGTGGATCCCCACGGGCTGCAGGGGCACAGCTGCTTCACCATGGTCTCACCATGGCCTGCAGAGGAATCTCAGGTCTGGCACCTGGAGCACCTCCTGCCCCTCCTTCTCCACTGACCTTGGTGTCTTCATGTTGTCTCCCTCACATGTTCTCACCTGCTCCTCTTCTCTATCTGGAATTAAAACTGCACCACCACCTTTGGTTTGATTTTCTTCTTAAATATGTTATCACAGAGGTGTTAACTCCGTCTCTAATTGGTCCAGCTTTGGCCAGCAGCATGTCCATCTTCAGAACCATCAGGGATTGGTTTTGCTGGACATGGTGGAAGCTTCCAACAGCTTCCCACAGAAGCCACCTCCGTGGCCCACTCACTACCAAAAACCAGGCCATGCAAGACCAACGCAGGGGAATTAAGCAGCTTATTGTCCTAGGGCAGTTCCCAGTGCAGTGACACCTGGGCCCAAGGAGAACGCAGCTGGAGGTGGCCTTAGCAGTGGCACAAGATGGAATGAGCTGTTGTTCATATGCACTACCAGGCCTCACCAATCTGACAGAGTGAAAAACAAGGCAGCAAAAACCCAGCCAAATGTCTTTGAAAAGTCTGGGAACAAACTTTCTGTCGGTATCAGTCAAGCCACGGCCAACCAGCCAGGCTCTTCTCCATAGGAAACCACAGTAAATGTATACCAGAGGAAAATCTGTAGCATGGTTAAGAGATGACCAGTGACAGCAAGGCAGGTCACTTATCACTTTATGCTCCCCCTCTTCCTGTGCTCACTCAGGAGCCAAGAGCAGGAGATACTAACAGAGCTAGCGACCACCAAGAGCACAGAGCAGGCCACAGGTGATGAACTGTTTCTGGGAATCCTGTACTCAGCACATCTTCTCTTGGAAATGCCCATGACACATCAAATGGACTCATAGCCTTGCAAGCACCCCCAACACCATCTTTCAGGAGGTGTGAGTGACAGGAATATGCTGGAAAATCACTGTTGCCTGGGGAGAAGTCCTTATTGTTGAATATGGGAAGTAAAACTGCTGCCTTAGGAGATCAAGATGACTGGGGAAGACAAAGGCAAGGGTTTTAATAAATAAGGCTTGGCTAAATAAGCATGTGACCAATAGAATCATAGACTCACAGAATGGTTTGGGTTGGAAGGTACCTTTAAGGATCCTCTAGTCCATGGTCAGGAATACCTTTCACTAAATCATGTTGCTCAGTGACCCATCCAACATTGTCTTGAATACTCCAAGGAAAGGGCATCCACAGCTTCTCTGGGCAACATATTCCAGTGTGTCACCACCTCACAGTATAGAATTTCTTCCTAATATCTAATCTAAACCTGCCCTCTTTCACTTTAAAGCCATTAGACCTTGTGCCATCATTGCATGTCTTTTTAAAAAGTCCTTCTTCAGTTTTCTTGTAGTCTCTTTAGGTACTGGAAGTTGTGGTAAGGTCTCCCCAAAGCTGCCTCATCTCCAGGCTTAAGAGCCCCAACTGTCTCAGCTTATTTTCATGGTGGAGGTGCTCCAACTCTTTGATCATCTTCATGGCCTCCTCTGGACCCTCTCCAACAGGTCCATGATCTTCTTAAGGTGGGGGTCCCAGAGCTGGGTGCAGCACTCCAGTCCAGGTGACAGCAGAGTCACCAGAGTGGAATACAGGGGCAGAATTCCCACCCTTGCCCTGCTGGCCATGCTGCTTTTGATGCAGCCCAGGACATGTTTGGCTTTCTGGGCTGTGAGTTCTCACTGCCAACTCACATTGAGCTTCATGTCAGCCAACACCCCCAAGTCCTTCCCTGCATAGCTTCCCTCAGTCCATTTTCTGCCCAGCCTGTGTTTGTGCTTGGGATTGTCCCAACTCACAGTCTGACGTTGTACTTGGCTTTGTTGAATTTCATGAGGTTCACAGAGACCCCTCACTCCAGCCTGGCAAGGCCCCTCTGGATGACATCCCTTCCCTCCAGTGTCTTGACAGCCCCGCAGATCTTGATGTAATCAGCAAACTGACTGAGGGTGCACCCAATCCCACTGTCCCTGTTGCCAACAGTTAAACAGTCCAGTCCAATACCAACCCCTGAAGAACGTTGCTCATCACTGGTCTCTATTTGGACATTGTGTCCTTGACCCCAACTCTTTGAGTGTGACCATCCAGCCAGATCCTTATCCATTGGAGCAGTCCATCCACCAAAGTCATGTCTCTCCAGTTTAGAGATAAGGATGTCATGCCATACAGCTTCAAATGCTTCGCACAAGCAAAGCAGATAATGTCAAACACTCTCCACCTATCCACCAATGCTGCAACCCTGTTGTAGACACATTTTTTGTTGATATAGACATATTTATTTATAAGCATAGCATTTTCATTTTATTCTGGAAATAGCTTACCATAGAAAGGATAACTTTAAGGAAAATAATCTACAACAAGTACAAGGCACTTTCACCTTTATTTAACACTGTAACTTCCTTATCTCACAAACTTTCCCAGCCCCTGTTTCATGCTGGTCTAATCACCCATAACATGCTTTCCATAGCTTGCTGAAATGAATACATTTTCTTTTCAGCAGGTGGTCCTGTGATGCGGCAGGTCAACCTTTCCAAAAAGGATTTCCTTGAAATCCCCTTTTTATTTTTAATAAGAAAAGTGGGAAAACAGCTCTCCTTGCACAGCCTGGGGAGTTGCAGGGTGGGGGACACCAGGTGGGATCCAGGTAGGACCCCCTTACCCTGGGCATCCACTGGTACAGCCATTTGGCTGCCGGTGGTTCTGCTCCTCTAGTGCTGCTTGCTTTAGTTTCTCCTGATGATATCTGGAACTCCCATCCAGACTTTTTGTAGTCGTCAGTACTCTTTCATCCCGTCATGTCTGGATCCCTTGGAAAACTTGCTTAGGTCAAGCCTGAAAATAGCAGGGAGCTCAGCAGAGTCTGAACTTCAGGGGTTGGAACTAAATGATTCTCAAGATCCCTTTCAACTCAAACCATCCTGTGATTCTATAAGCCAGGGTGGGAAAAGTCCTTCAGGGTTGCTTGAGCTCTGCTGCCATCCTCTGGAGAGGGACAGAGTGCAGCTCTACTGAGCTGACCCTAAATGGGCTTCCTCTGGATGGTGGGGTAGGTTTGATAAGAACAAAACTTGGCCTTAATTTGGGCCAGGAGGAGGGAAAGGGACACTGTAGTATGGTGGCTCCGACTGGAAAGATGTGGGCAACAAAGCTGGGACCAGTGTGCCTGAGGAGATGGTTGCCATCATGTGCAACAGCCTTGTGCCTTTGGCCCTGGGGCAGCAGTGCCAGCAGCAAGAGGGTTTTAGAGAAAGAGGAAAGACTTTAAAACCAGAAACTCCTTTCACTCATAGTCCTTGCAGGAGAAGTTAAAATGCAAACCAAACATGTCAAGAATATAGTTATATGCATGGCTGACGTAATTAATCCTTTGCTGGACTATTACTTGCAGAATACAGTAGCCATTTTCAGATGATTGTGGTTACTATAGACTGAATATCTGCTTCCTAGAAAAATAAATTATAGCAATCACTAATGTCATGGTTTGGGTAGTTTTTTTTTTTACTGTGCTCCTGGATAGCCCATAAAAAGAATGGGAAGGAGAGAGGATGGTAGGGTCTTTATCAGTTGGATTTTTTTTTTTAATCCATCCTTGCAGTATTTGAAGAAAACTGCTATACTTGCCTGGAATTTCATCAGAACTCTCCATTGCACTGTCATTACAACTAACAAGATGTCAAGGACTGAAACTAAGCAAAGATGACATGGTCTGAACTTCCTTCAGTCTAGAGTTGGATAAGGCTCTCACCTGACAGTGAATGAATATGACAGGAATACAAAGGATTGGTGATGGAAATAGCTCCCAGTCAAGCTGGGAAGAGAAGCACATTGAGATACCCTCCATGTGAGCAGCCAGAGCTGTAGGCACATTTATTATTTATCAGCTGTTCATGGATACCCGTGTCATCGAATCGGTGGTGCATTGTTCAGAAATTCTGCCTCAAGTGGGACTATCCTCAACACCACATCAGGTCACTGTGACTTTATCTGGCCAAGTGCTGAAAATACTGATGAAGAGATCACTATCTCACACCCGGTCTGGTGCTGCACTGACTCCTAGTGAAAGGTTCCTCTCAATGCCACGTCCAAACCTCCCAAATCACGGCTTGTGTCAGGACAGTTATGAAGATGGATGAAGATGTGCAAACACCAAAAGCGTGAGATTGTTGAGTGACACATATTTACTAGGATTATGGTGAGCACAGCTGGTGGAAGCCTGTGTGCAAACACTGACTTTGTGTGTGGGTTGTCCACATCACAGTAATGCATTATTTTAGTTAAAGACTTCCTACACTACTAACAGTTAAGTAGATGTAGCTTTTTTGGCTCCTCCTAAGAGAGGCACAAAGTGTAGAAAAGATATCTCCTTCAGCAAATCAGGGGGACAGGGGTCCCCTGAGTTTTTCATTTTCCTAACTGATGCAGCTGCGCTCTAAACACAAGGGAATGAGATCAGGAAAGCCAAGGTGCAGTAGGAACCTAATTTAGAAAGAATACTAAGAAGGACTTTTATAACTACATTGACCAGAAAAGTAAGATTAAACAAAATGTCATATCCTTACCCCCCCACCCCTCCAAAAAATAAGACAGGAGAAATGGTGACAACTGAGATGGAGGAGGCTGAGGTACTCAGCTATTTTCTTTTGCCTCAGTTCCCTCTTCCCACAACTTCGAAGCCTCTGAAGCTCAAGACAGGTACTGGGGGAACGAAGTCTCTCCCATCATCAGAAAAGACCAATGTAAAGACCAACTGAAGAACCTGAGAGTGGCTGAGAAGGAGTTGGAAATACTGGTGGATGAAAAGCTGGCCATGAGTTGACCATGAGCACTTGCAGCCCAGAACTGTATCCTGGGCTGCATCCAAAGCAATGTGGCCAGCAGGTCATGGGGGTGATTCTGCCCCTCTACTCAGCTCTCGAGAGACTCCACGTGGAGTGCTGTGTCCAGCTCTGGAGTCCAGCACAGGAAAAATATGGACCTGTTGCAAAAAGTTCAGAGGAGGGCCACAGAAATGGTCAGAGGTCTGGAACATTTCTACTATGAAGAAAATCTGAGGAACTTGTGGTGGTTCTGCCTGAAGGAGCAAAGACTCTGGAGAACTCTTATTGGGACCTTCCAATATATAAAAAGGGTTTATAACAAAGGTAGAAAGAGACATTTTTTACCATGACCTGTAGTGTCAGGACAAGAAACAGTGGTTTTATACATAAAGAGAATACATTTAGATGGGATATACAGAAGATATAAGATATTTTTTACAGTGGAGGTAGTGAAGCATGAGACCATGTTGCCCAGAGAAGTTGTGGATGCCCCAGCCCTGGAAGTGTTCAAGCCCATGTTGGATGAAGCTTTGAGCAACCTGCTCTAGTGGAAGATATCCCTGCCTATAGCAGGGGGTTGGAACTAGATGGTCTTTAAACTTCCCTTCCAACCCAAACTATCCTCTATGATTCAGCATTCAGAGCTCACCTGAACAAGGCCTTAAGAAACTTCACCTAACTAGAGTTAGCCCTGCTGGTAGCAGGATATTGGGCTAGAGGCCTTCAGTGGTTGCTCCTTATGTTTTTCTGTACATGTTATTTTTTCTCCTTTGTGAAATGAATTTTTCATTGCTTTTTACATGGCAAAATATAATAAGGTTCTGCAAAAAAGTGCAAGAAAAAGAGAACTGAGATAATGTCTGCTGATCTGTAGGATTTGTAGGATTTTAACACACAAGATACTCTTCCAGGAAAGCCCATGGAAGTTCCTGCAAGCAGCCAATCAGCAGCAAGAAACTAAAGGGTAAAAATACATCATAGAAGGACATAAAGTAAGAGGAAAGAACAGTAAAATTATTTAAGCTCTTTTTTTCTGTGGGGAAACACCAGTTCCAGAGTTCTGTTTTGGCCAAGTCACTTTTCCAGTGCCGTGTGTAGGGATAGCTCAGGATGAGCAGAGTTCAGCCCCACGAACTCCTCTGCTCAGCTGCTGAGCCCAGGCTGCAGGGTCCCTCTCGAGGGCTGCTTTTGCCAGTGCCACTTCCCCAGGTGGCAGGGGCAGCCCGTGCTGGGTTGGCTGTGTGACCCAGGCACAGGCACGCACGCCTGCTCGGGAAGGACATGGCCACGGCCACCTGCACCGGCTGCCACACACCAGGAGCTGCCCTCAGCCACCCCACAGCTGGCACTGCCAGCGCTCCCATGAAACAAGTACAGGCAGCCAAGTTTTCCATCTGAACGCAATGCAATTACAGCACTGCAGAGTTGCGACATCAAGGACTACATACGCGTATTCCACAGCGGTGGCTGAGACACTTACCGGTTCTGCTGCCATCCTCAGTTTGTCTTTAAGTTTTACTGGGGAGGAAAAAACGGTGTTTACAGTTTTAAGTATCATATTCTTTCAAAGCTATTCCCGGGATGAAGTGAATCTCAAAAATATTCAGCATAACAGAGGAGACTGTTTCTGGGAAGAGAGGTCAATGCTGGCCTAATGTTGTCAGTACATCAAACATCACAGACACAGTTGACCATTGGGAAACATTTCTGCTTTTGTTCTATTATCTGAATTTTCATACTTTTGTTTTCTTACTCAATGTAGTGGAAAGTGCTTTTAGCCCATTTATCTGTCTGGGTATCAACACATATTCAGACTATTGACCTTCCACCACAGCAGGGTTGTCAAAATTCATGTTTTTCCACAGGTTTTCTCCTCTAAAGAAATACTCCACAAGACAAGTAGCAGGCTTGGTCTACTCCCACTTTTGACTAGGGCCTAATGATGTGGGATGATGAAAAATCTCTATTACCAGTGACTTCTGTCTTTTCAGGGTGGTCTTGTGTCCTTTTTACTTTCCTGGCATGTGTAACTAATTGTCTAGTTTTTCCATCTCTATTTTCTATCTTGTGTTCCACCTGCCATGCAGGCATTTCCATTGCTCCACGGTCCTCAATTTTGTGCACAAATTGGCTATTATTAAGTCTAATATGAACACCTGAAAAGAAAAATCTGTAGGAAGGTTGCTGTATGGGAAATCAACTGTGCTTCTGGGAACAGTCATAGAGCTTCCAAAATGAGATTTATGGTTTCTCCAAGCCACAGGAGTGATTTGAGAAAATATAGATATTTTTTCTCCATCTTGGGTAAAGGCAGGGTAAAGCCTTAGTTTGGAGCATCTTGAAAAAAACGTTTAATTCTTAGACACAACAATATGCATTACTTAATTCCAATCAAGTTGTCCTTCTGATTTTAGTGTCCGGTGGCAGTGTTGAGAAACACATTTCAGGATTCTTATCTCAGTGACCTAACTTATGCAACACTAATATTGTTTCAAATTTTAGGCAGCAAAAGGCTCCTCTTCTCGTCGAAGCCTAGAACAAATAAAATCAGTTTTTAAGACAGCACAAGCCATCAGCAGTGCAATAGCCAACAGGCCCTGCCTGCTGAGTACTTGCCTCCTACGGCAGAAGACAGTGGATTTCATGCTTTCCATTTCAGTACCAGCTCAAATGCAGTTGCCTAGCACAGAAAGACTGCTGGCGAATGAGCACAGCAGCTTAAAGGAAGGCACTGCATTTACACGGTGCTCACTGCAAAGGTCTTCAGTGCCTCTGTTCCTTCAAGTCTGTCACCTTGTGCCTTTGTACAAAAAAAAAGAGTAGAGAAGGCTACTCCATCTTTATGCTGTGCTAAGGGGCTGTTTCCAACATTGTCTTGATGCACTGATCTTGTTTTTCCTCCTTCCTGTCCTGTTTCCCTTTCCCTGCCTGTCTCCAGTCCCAAATACCAGAGTTTTATTTCAGTTCCATTAAACCAACAGTAATGGTCGGTAGCTGTAAATCACATCTCAGGGGATTCTAGTTGGAAATTCAGAAAATTTTTCACCCACAGGCAGCCCAGCACTGGAACTGACATGTAGAGTGGTGAAGGAGTCTCCAGCCTTGGAGGCTCCCAGGACTCTCTAAGAAAGGTCCATCATGATGGGATGCAGTGTTAGTGATCCTCCGGCTCTGAGCAGGAGACTGGGTTTTCCAGGCTGGTCTTTTACGTTTCTGTGATTCAGTGAAGACCTTTTGTAGCACCGGAGAGCGTTGTGGTATCACATCCACTTGAAGCAGTTTCATCACATTTCCCATTCATCAGCCTGTAAGAACTACTGAGTACTTAGCTTGGTTTATTGCTCAGGCTGTCACAGGATCTTCAGCCTATGTTCCCTAATCAGGGAAAATTAGGTTCTGCTAATAAAAGAAAGTTGCTAAAACTGAATACAGAGGAAGCTCTTCTCTGTGTGTCTGAATATAAAGGAAAAGGCATAAATATGCAGATCAGTTAGCACGTACTCTAACAAGCAACTACTTCAGAATAAAAGCCTTTGCGCCAAATAGATCCATGAGATTGGAAATCATTAGGGGCAACAGAGGTATCAGGCTTTAGATCACCCATCCAAGACCTAGATCTGTTGTACTGGTCAACCAACATGTAAATATGAGTATGGTCTGTTGATGACTCCAGGTGTGCCCACAGTTTCCAGCCCAGGACTGGGTTTGGGACTCTACAGCTGGAGGGTATTTATCAGCAATAAAATGCAAGCTGCCACAGGAGAACAGAACAGAACAGAACAGAACAGAACAGAAC
>WAAG01000199.1:24039-53682 GCA_013390105.1 Tichodroma muraria
TTCAGTTTGTCTGGTTTTTTCATTTTTGCTTGCTCTTCTCAGGTTAAATATTTTCATCCTTTTATTCATGAATTCCTATTTTAGATTTGTCCTTTCTCTCTCTAGTTCTAAACGAGTTTTCTTCTAGTAACTCCATTTTTTTCCCAAATGGGAAAAGCTTGCATGTTTATGATACTATTAACAGATTGTAAAACTTTTTTATTTTTAAGCAGANCCTCCTAAAGGCTATGCCAAATTGTTTCAGTGTCTTGCCTCTGTGGGAGACAACATTTTTTTGACTCCTGTTTACTACAGAATAGGGATCCCATACTTGTTAAAAAGTCTCTGTCAGGATACTGTAATTTTCAGCCCTCGGCCCTGCTATGTTATGATCATAATCAGCCGTACTAGAGTCACAAATGCACTTTCTCAGAAGATATTAGCATTTATTTTTACATTGCCACTCTTAACATTTTCATTTAAGTGAATCTTACATTTCATCAACCACCAAAACCAATTCAAGCAACCCACCTTAAAACTGCCCTAAGTTCTCTAATCAGATAAGTCACTGTGACGTTTCTGAATAACACAGTAGCTTCTGCTGCTGAACATACCTGCAGCAGAACATCAGTGCAGCTATGACAGCCAAAATCTTTGCTTTCAACAGTGGTAAAATACCCCCAGAGGATCAATATCAGCATGCTTTTGCATGCAAAGAAGATCTGCAATCTTTCTTATCCTCTACTCTCTTTTACCACTGGCTAGGTAGTTCATGCTGCTTGAACATTGCCTTCAGCCTGCTGAAGAGCTTTGTGTCATCTGGGCTGAGAGTCCCCGGCCATTGCTAGGACTGGCTGTCGCTCTCCTCCGGGTTTCCTCAGTAGTTTCCATTTTGCCCAGATTGCTCCACATTGTGCTGAGCTTCCCAGTTTCTCTTGCCTTCTTTGGAGCAGGCTGGCGAGTCACAGGTGTGGATAGGCAAGCCTAGCACTGGCCACTTTTCTGAAGACCAAGGGGAATATCCTCTGAAGTATGTTGTAATTGCTGATAGAAGCTGATATGATGTGATTCATTAACTGTAGCTGAATTCCAAGAAACTCTTTATACAAATTCGGGCTAAGGCAGGCCAGTCCTAAAGCCTTGCAGGCACATACTGAAAAAAAAATCACTCGGTTAAGAGTGCGGGGGAGGAGAGCAGGGCTGAACTCTGCAGGAAGGCAGAATGCACAGCTCTACAACATGCTGCAGACTCAAGACATGCAAACACTAATGCCAACGTGCAGCTTTTAATAATCTATTATGAATTTGGCAGTAAGCTGATGCAATGGAAGCGCTGGGAACCTGAAAGGTGTGGGCTGGAGGAGGAAGTACGGAGTCGCTTTGACATGCATATTCTCATCCTCCGCTGCTTGTTGTTTGTCTGGTTGCTGTGTGTTCTGGCACTGGGCTGCACAGCTCGCTCCAGCTAGCACTCCCCTCTTTGGAGAGCCGTGTTTTGGAGGTAACGTGTGGGAGTGTGTTGAAACGTTGCGGGGAGGTGTAAGTTGCGTGTTAATAAATGATGGCTTATCTGCACACACACAAGCTGAAACAGTAATTTGCCAGATTTACTCCAGTGTAAGGCTGGGCACTATGGTTAAAAAAAAAAAAATTAGTGCATATAACTGCTGACTGTGTGGTATTGGTTACTGGGGATGTGCTGACTCACCTTGGTTCACCTCCAGTCCAGCAGGAGGAAAGGACCATCTGGAGATGAGAAAGTTGGAGCAGACTTGTCAAAGTAGTTCCTGGTAATTATTTTTGCATTGTTACTGAGGCAGCAGGTTTTCTCCTGAAGTTTGGGTCAGAGAAGAGGATAAAGTAACAAATAGCACCAGAGCCCCTGAATTTTTATTTTGTAACACAAAGATAAACTCTACATGTGTTAATCAGCGGGTGGCCTGAAATTCTCACAGAATTTACTAGAGGCAGCAGTCTTACTCTGCAAAGCATTTGACTAAAATAGACTTCACTGTAAAGTTTTGCTTCCATTTATAATCCACCCAACTTGCTAGGTGTAATTATGAAATAACCAGCACCTCGATTTTGCTCCTGTTACAGCTGCAGAGACAACGCGTCACCGAGAGAGGCTTCAGGGTTGCTGTTTTATTCAGTATTATGCAACAGTACCTGGAATTCAAGACAGATTCAGAATTCAGTTTTGTAAAAGCTCTGAGAACATTCTGTGCCCTGAATTGTTTGCAGAACTTTAAACAATAAGAAGTGCAAGGAAAAGAGTTGAAATGAAAAATAAATAAAAATTTGAAAGTTGAGGAAGTGACTCAAGAAACTAAAGAGGATAGACTCCACTGTCATGACTTTAATTCCAAGAAGCTAAATGACAGGTTTGAAATAGGGTAAAAATACTTAAATACAACTTTGGCAGTGTTCCAGACGTGGCTACGTGTGTGACAGATAAAGGGGAATAATCACTTTCCTTCACCTGCTGGACGCATTGTTACCATTGCAGCCCTGTAAATGGTTGGTCTTTGCTGCCTCTTCCCGGCTCCTGTTTCTTGCTGTCCACTGGAAGCCCAGGTTCTTTACCCAACACGATTAGTCCCAGACTGGACCAATGCATGAGGCAGTTTTGTTCCAAAATGACCATGCCACATAGATAAAATATGACAGAAGAGCATTTTGAAAGGATTCCTTCTAAACCAAGTCCTTTGAAAAATCTCGAGGTACCGTATTTACATGTTTCTGCCAAGCAGATCCATTTTAGCAGCCAAAAATCTTGACTTAGCCTCTCTTTTTTACGCACATAAGGCTACAGTTCTTTTTAATTATTTCAGTGTAGTGGCCAGGAATGAATGTAACAACGGCAATAAAAATAAATTGGGCTCAAATAATCTCAGTCCTGTCAACTGCTGAATGGTGACTTCATCTGAGCCAGTAGGAAATAACTGAACTGGTGAAAGCCCCACACACAGATGTGTTCAAAGTTTTAAAATCTGTTTTGATTTGCCTCTAGGAGTTAGTTTGGTTTAGTCTTACTTAAAGATCCACAGATTTATTTTTATTTAAGAAGAGCAGCAATGCATTTTGTTACTTAAAATACTGCCATACCAGGTACAAAGCAGCCCCATCAATAATCAGCNTCCTTGATGCAGGGAGGGCAGAGGCAGCAGGGAACAGGACAGACTTCTGTGTCATATGGCACATAAGGAGCTGGGTCCTGCAGAAGACAAGAGAGGATGGCTATGAGATGCTGAAAGAAAACGTTGGCTCTAGGGACACCCACAGCCAGAGGGAGCCCAGACTGGGCAAGAAACAGAATCCCAGCCCAGGCTGAACAGCACACATCATCAAGAGGAAGAACTCTCTATTTTCTTACCTTTTAACCCAGAGAAGGTATGTTGTCACTGAAGCAAACAGATCCAAAATAGAGGAAGAGAAAAACCCCTGTTTCTTCCCCACTTCTTAGCCCTGCTGTGTTTAGTAGAATCCTCTTAAAATCTCAGTACTTGGAGTGAGGGGAGCCCCAGCTGGCCCTCAGTGATTCTGTCCACAGTCATGTGCCAGCCCATTACTCCTGTTTTCAGTGAAGACCTTCTGCTTGCATAGAGTGTCAAGAAAGATTTACAGCCAGACTGCTTAGAACTGCTGTTGGGGAGGCCTTGCAGCAGCAAAACATGGATGTAGGGATTAACCATGGCTTTATAACTGCTGGAAACTGTGTCTAGCAGTAGCATCTTTTCCTTGCTTTTGTATGATTGCAGCTCTCTCTATGTTCTCTAAAGAGCTCCTTCTTGGTCTTCACTGACTGTCCATTATTTTTTGGTCTTGGAGTTTATGGTAGTTTCTTCCTAGCTCGTTAATTTTGCTGACTTATGCTGTGAGGCAGACTGATTAAATTCCTAGTTTTGCACCTGAGGTAATATAATTGTGGATATTTTCATATTCACCTCAGTCCCCAGATGTTTTGAATGCTGCTGAGATACTGAATCACAAGGAAACCTTGGGGCAAAAAGTAAAAATAAAAAAAAAAGCAAAGGTATGTAGGCTTTAAGCAGATTCACCTCCTCAATTGTATTAATTATTTTTTCTGGAGTTTTTTTGAAACATCTTTTTCCAGGAAAATCCCCATCTCCACTAATAGCTTTCCCACCAATTTCACATTCCTTCTATTAGTCTTTGATGACATTTCATATAATTTTCCAGTTTGTTTCACACTTAAATATTGGTGGGATTTTTATATAAGCAGAAGCCTTCAAGGAATCTCTGATTTTATTTCTATTTTACAGCAAGGTGCAGAAGAAGTTGGAATTATTCCTTGTAGTTAATACTGTATTCATTGATGAACCTGTGAGCAATGAACTCCGTTCAACCATGACCAGTATATAAAATTTATTTTTGTATATCTCTCTACATTCTTATCTTTCCTAGATTTTTCAGCTTAAATAGCTTTATATCACTCCACATTCCTAGGAAATTTCTGTTCTTCCTGTGAAAAGCAAGATCTCAGTCTCCAAGTCCAGGATATTAGCATTGTGCTTTCCTTAAAGAACTGTTATAGAGTATGTATGTTGCCTTGCACATCTTTGGTTTTGAGAAGGGAAGTTTGTTTACTTCAACTCTGATGCCACAGGGCTGAGCCAGGCATAAAGATGTAAGCAGCCAAAATGTCAGCCCTAACTTCGGAATCCTCGTGTCTAATTCATCGAAACCCTCTTTCTGTATGAATCTTATGGCAGATCCACTGTGGAGAAGGAAAAAGCCAGTCAGAGAACACCTCAAATTCCCGCCAGTTGGAGTCAGGGAGTAGCACAGAAGTTCCAGCTCACTGCCCGGTTGTCCTTGTACATCTCTGACACAGATGTAGGGGACTGCCGAAGTGCTGTGAATAGAGAACTAACTGGGCTGCCTGGGAGTGGAAGCACAAGGAACAGCAGCAGCTTCTGTGAGACCCAGGAGCTGATGCTCATCAAGACCCAAACGCCTCTGTCTGCAGCTTCTTAGGACACCCAGATCAGGAGCGAGAGTCCAATGAAGACTCTCAAAGGCAGGACAGCTCAGTCAGACTAATCAGTGTCAACTCCTAAAGGGTGCCTAATGTGTGTTACATGCTCACAAACCTAAGAGCAACTTAGAAGAAGGGATGAAGACCCAAGGGTTCACAGTCTTTGTCACCAGTGTTGTGACAAAGAATCCTAGGGAGATTTTTTTGGGCACAAGAACCTTGGCGGTTGTGAGAATATGGGTCTGAGAGTGTGCTGAATGTGGCTGAGTGAAATCAGGCTTGGAGTTTGGGGTTTTTTTTCATTAAAATTGCCTTCTTCCCTATCCAATAAGCTTTACTACACTGGTTCTACAGTAGTGCAACATTATTTCCTATATGGAATTGATTGCCAGGCATCGAATTCAGCTGTTTGCCTTATGTTTCTTTCCTGTAGATGCCATGTGAGGGCTGCATGGAGAGGGACAATGTGAGCACTGGTGCAACCATGGAATTCCTCCTGCTCGGCTTCTCTGAGCTGCTCCGTCTGCGGGTCCTGCTCCTCCTTGTCTTTCTCATTGTTCATGTGGTCACGTTGGCAGGGAATATGATGATCTTCATGGCGGTGGTTATGGAGCCCTCACGTCCCCCCATGCTTTTCTTCCTCTGCCAACTCTCTGCCATCGAGTTCTGCTACACTTTAGTCATTGTCCCCAAGGCACTCCTCAGCCTGGCAGCGGTGGACGGCAGCACCATCTCCTTCCTGGGCTGTGCTGCACAGATGCACCTCTTCGTAGCCCTCGGCGGGGCCGAGTGCTTCCTGCTGGCCGCCATGTCCTACGACCGCTGCGTGGCCATCTGCCAGCCGCTGCGCTACGCGGCCGTGATGAGCGAGGGGCTGTGCCTCCGGCTGGCTCTCCTCTGCGGCCTGGGAGCCTTCGCTGCTGCCCTGGGCTTGACGGTGGCCGTGTTCCGCCTGCCTTTCTGCCAGTCGCGCCGCATCGACCACTTCTTCTGCGACGTCCCTGCCGTGCTGCACCTGGCCTGCACGCGGAGCTACGCCGCCGAGCTGCCCCTGCTAGCCGCCTGCGTGCTCCTCCTGCTGCTCCCCTTCCTCCTAATCCTGGCCTCGTACGCTGGCATTGCTGGGGCTTTGTTCCGCATCACCTCCTCTGTGGGGAGGGGCAAGGCCTTTTCCACCTGCGTTTCACACCTGGCCATCACCTTACTGCACTACGGCTGTGCCACCTTCATTTACATTCGCCCTAAGTCCAGTTACTCACCAGCTCGAGACAAGCTGGTGTCTCTGGTCTACACCAACATTACTCCATTAATGTATCCCCTCATTTATAGCCTGAGGAACAAGGAAATCAGAGGGATCCTCAGGAAAATGCTGAGGAGGAAGAAAATAGCTCAGGTGAACTGGGATGCTATGAGAGTTGTGATGTGTGTGCGTGGTAAAATTTAGTAGAACAAACACATGCTTGTTGGAAAGCAGCCCCATAACCAGATCACCGTAGACATCACTAGGGCAAATATCCAGGCAGAATTGTACATTAATCACTACATTTATGAGAAAAAGATATCTCTGCTCAAAAAAATCCCCGACATAACACTTGATCTGAAGGAAAACGCTTCAGTGAGTTGTGAGGATGAAAAGCTTTGATCAATCAATCACTGGTCTCGCTTCTCTGATCACATACATATTCAGGCTTACATTCATAGTCATCCCAGCACAATCAGAAGATCAAAACAAAAATTTTTAAAGCTATTAAAACAATATTAAAGAATTGGTTTCATTATTTTTCTATCAAGATGACAGTAGAAATTGGGTGGTCAGTACAAATTTTAGACTGGTAAGTTTAGCAGCACAATAAATCTGTAGGGGCTCAAAGGCAGGTTAGAAGAAGGAAGTCCATGGCTAGAAAGAAGGGGAAAATAGCTGTGGTTTTCTCCAAAATAAGCAGAAGGCTGTGCTCTGGCATCCCATGACAAATGGAAAGATTGTTAGTGTAAACTCACCTAACCTTAAATTATTCTAGATACTGAAAGTTAAAATACCATTAGTCTAACAAAAGCATGACTTTCCTATGACTGTTTTGCAGGAAGCAAAACATATTTCCTTTTATAGGGAGATGCTTTAGGTTTGGATTGTTCCTATAGCAACACAAAGGCTAAAATACTTGTCTTATCATGTGACTTTAACCAGGAAAGACCGCATCATACAAATATGAATGCCTGGGGAGTGTTGAGAACTATAATTGTAAAAGTAATAATACTGCTGCTAGTTATTGCAATTTCTTCAGCAAAACCAGAGAGACTTACAGCGCAGGCTGGACTGCAGTAGACATAAGGGTCTGAAAGGTGCAAAGCAGTGTTATTTTATGACTTTCTTATGTGTAGGAGGAACAGGGTGATTCAGACAAATTAGGGAAGATCAATTTTGGCCAGGAAGAGGGGGGGAAAGAATCAAATTCATTATTTTATTTAATACTTCCCTCCCTCATGTCTCTTTAAAGGCCATAGAGACCTTATGATTCAGAATCCACCTCTTACATAGAAAATCATTGAGAAAAAATTAAAATGTTTGCTTCTGTTCCTCTGTCTAATCCAATGGAATTTCAGCACCCCAGCTGCCCTCAGCTCTCTCTCTGGGCAGATTGAGAGAGCAGAGTGTGGTTTGCTTTCTCTGGGCTACAATCATTAACAATTACGGTAAGTGGATTTGACAAATGTAAGAAATTGGCACTGTAACTAAGGAAGTTAACTTGGAGTCTTCTGACAAAAGAGAAATGTGGAATTTAAAACTGACATTAAAAGCTGTCTTCAAGTTCGCAGTTTAGTCTGCCTAAAACATTAATACAAAATATTGGCTCTCATGTCAATGAATACCTAATTACTCTGTGGGCAAACATTTAGCCGCATTATTTATAATTATCAAAGTTGCAGTGAACATTTTAATCAACTGCCAGCTCTTCCAAAAGTGAGAAGGGGAGGGTCTCAATGAAAGAACACTGCGTACTAATAGAGAAGTACTTCAGAATTACATTAGAGAAGTACTTTGAATCAAATACTAAGTAACTGTAATGAGCACAGGAAAATTAGGAAGCATCAATTCTAAATCCTGTCAAGTCAAATCAAGCTTTGAAGTTAACCCTGTTGCAAGCAGTTGGTTGGACTTGAGATGGCCAGAGGTCCTTCCTGAGATTAGCAGGACTTTGCATCAGAAGTTCCTAACCTGCCTTCTAGGAGGTATCGATACGTCCAAATGCCTGGCTATAAAACTGAAGACAGAAAGACACTGAGGTTTACAATACTGTTCAATGCCTTGGCCCCCACATTTTTCTGGCAGCTGTGGGCATGGCATAGCAGAGAAATAACTGTTACCTGCTGCCATCTGTGGGAAGAGAGCAGGGCTGTCCCCTGAGCTGGGACTCTCCTCGTGAACCTCTGTGGAAGGGAGGCACCCGGGCAGACCTCTCCTCAGTAGCAGGATACACACGATGCCTTTGGAAAGGATGACACGACTGAAACAGCAGCCAGGTTAGACTCCCAGCTCTTTCATTCTGAGATACCTGTGGGAAATATAACAATCAGTGGAGGCTTTCTAGAGAAAGAAGACACTTTCTCTACCCAGTGTCCTTGCAGATGAACAGAGTGAGGAGATATCCCAGAGCCCAATACCATCCTCACCAGTATTCCCACACCCATGAGTCTAAGACTAGCCCCATCGGTATTCCCACACCCATTCACAGCACCCTTTCCCCTCACCCCATGCCGGCTGTGTTGAGCACTGTATAGATCTGTAGAGAGGACTCAGGGATAACAGTGGGAAGAGGAGTAGCTTATAAGCTTATACTCTGGTAAGAGTGGGAAGAGGTAAGAGCAGCAGCAATGTATAAGAGATATCAGACCCACTTCCTTTCTAAATTGTTATCTTTTAATTGACTGGACCTGCCTGAGGTCCCTTTTCCACTCAACAAGGGGCTGTTTCAGTCCTGCTGACTCAGCACACCGTGTGCTGAGAGCTGGAGACTGCTCAAGTGAAGCAAGGCAGCACCATCCCTGATGTGGGCATGAGCACAGAATAATAACTTAAAAAAGGTAATTTCTAAGTTCTTTTCAGAACTTCATAGGGAACAGCAGGATCCAGTCAGGCAGTGCAGATTTTAACAAGTGCACATTCCATCTCCAACGAAGATGGGTATGAAAAATATCTTCCCATGGGTGTTGCAGTTTTTTGGGTTGGGTAGGGATTCAAGACTCCCCGGTGAGTAAGTACAGCTGGGTACCTGCATTTCACAAACGGTCTTATCCTTTCTTGGAAGAAGAATGCTTGCATTCCCAAATTTGCAGAGACCTGAGATCTGGCAAACGTAGATGTCATGAAGTTTTCCAGCGAAACCAATTAGGACATCACTAAGAATCACTTCATGGTTTACACAGCCCTACAACCAGAGCATTCACCCTTGCAATTAATTTTGTAAAGGCGGCCCTGAGCAAGCACTGTGTGAGAACACAGATCTTATCAATGGTGGAGCACCAGAGCCCAGCCTGTAAGAGTTCAACCTGTAAGATCACGTCAGCACTGTCCACGTTCTCAGAAATGAAGAGAGTTTGGGGGATGGTGGCACAGACTTTGGGCAGCATTCAGGATACTCTGGGTCCAACACCTTGAATGGTACATGCCACTGAAAAGTTCCTCCACTCAAGGAGACACTCCAAGGTGGCTCCTTCAGAGCTACTACCAGTAGCAGTGACACTGGGAGGATACAAATGAAACCTCCCTTCCAGTATAGAGAGAAATCAGTGAAAAATGCTCTGGTTTTAATTTTTCTTTTTTTTTTTCACACTATTATGTTTTGCTGGCAATCCAGGTAAGACATTTCCTAAAAGATGTTCCTATAAATAATAAATCTCCTGAAAGAATAATTAAATTATGTCCTTATGACATATGCCCTTGCATTAAAAGAAGATCCTTATTTTCCTAGGAGTATAAATACAAAAAGTTTATTTAGGACATCTGTTTCCATTATGGTTAAGGAGGGATTTGTTTCAATTACGGGTAAGGAAAGTTGAAAAATTGGCAAAAGTCTAGTTTTAAGAGCTTGGAAGAAATTTCAGTGAAACTCAGAAGAAATTTATCTTGCCCTGACAAAGTCATGTTATCACATCCTGTCTGTTTTGGCTTACGTGGAAAGTGAGTCCACCAGCCTTTCTTTCTTTCACATTTCTTAAAAGCTTAGAAAACCTGCAAATAATCCTATATTTACCCAAATTGATTTTTTTTATCCTTTGATCTGAAGCAGAAAGGTGAAATTAATACAGCTATTTACAACAATGGAGCTGTAAAATGAAATGGATGTGGACTTAGTAGTAAACCTAGAAAATAGATGTTAATATCATGAGGGTGAAAAGTTGTCAAAGACTTTCTTTATTGAGGAAAGGCCTCTGTTTTCGGTGTTTGTTATGAGCATGCCAAAGGAGCAGTATTTACTGTGATTTACTATTTACATACTTTACTATTATAAAGGCTAGAATGCTACAGGAGTTTCTCTTGCAGATATTTATAGATAAAAGACTTACAAAAGAAGAGAGATGAGTCCTTCCTGAGTTTTTTTTTACTATTATATGAAACTATGTATTCAGCATATAAAATCTGATAGGTTCCTATACGATATAAAACAAATACAGTCCACATTCCAGTAAGCAAGCTAATGGGAAAGAAATAAATAATCTGCCATTTCTCCACAGAATTAAACATTTCTACAAGCTTTTTATTTATCAACTCAGTTGTTGCACAGGCCTTAAGTTTCCTTTACTGGATTGCTTCAGGAAGCAACCAGGAACATAGGACAAAAACTAATCAGGACACCAAAGCGGAGCTGAAGAATGAGGTGAAGCTCCTGCCAGCTGGTTGGTTTCAGAATTAGTTTCGCCTTGCCCTACAAGCACGTCCACATCAAAAAGCTGACTGAAGGTGTTATTAATAATTCCATCACTGTATCCCTAACCTAAAGCTCTTGGCTCTAAAGATCCTATTGTGCTCAGTTGTCTCCCAAGCAAGTCCAGGAAAAAGTGAGAATGGGAAGGTCGATACCCACCCAATGTGTACCTTTGGCTTCACCTGCATAAGTGCAAGAATATGAGACAGTCTGGTTTTACAAATTGGTATGTACAGATGTAAGACTGTCTGGTTCTACAAATTGGCATGCAAAGTTGAGGGAAGACCTGATGGCTCAGCAGCATATGGCCTCTAGCCTAGTCACTGCTGAAAATCAGGTCTCCTAAAATCTGTGTTGTGTTTCATTGTGGTTTTGGAGTACAGTTGCTCTCAGCATTCATTTTAGTTTTCATGTTTTGATTTAATTAATGAGTTCAAGTTTCAAAAAATCAAGTGGGAGGCTGAACTGGGAATAGAGTTGGCAGTGAGTCGGGAAGATGTTAACACGTTCAATGCCCTCTTTCCACCTGCAAGCTGTTTCAAACACCTTCTCCTGAAGTCCACCTTGAAACCTCTCAGGGAGAATGCTGCTTGCTAACACAGTGACCAGTGGAACTATTTCATTTCTGCACTGGACAGCAACCCTTCAACATCAGGATCAAGCTACAACAGCAACAAATACTGGCAAGCTTCTTGTGTTTAGATTGTGGAGGCAACTGTAATTTGCTAAGAAGAGGACCATAAAAATACCTTGAAAAAACAGATTAGAAACAGACATAAAAGCTTTAAAATATCTGTTATAAGCCCCCAGAAAACAAAAGATTAACTCACACATTCACCTGTAAGAGCAGAAAAAAACAAATTTAAAATCACACTATCTAAGTGACTAGTGGTATGTCTTTTTATTGTATTCTAGTAAAGTTTTTTCAGTGTCAGTGAGATATTTCCATGCTTGATCATAATTATTCCAAGAGTGGGGAAGAACGGCTAGAAAATATGAACAAATTACAAATTACAGAGAGATGTGTGTTTGCCATGCAGAGGTTACTATTGCTATATTTTGAGCTTTGATTCAACTACTAAAAATACTATAATCTTACTTTTCTATAATGTAGTGGAATAAGTCATCAGCATCTCTACTAGAAATCAAATTTATCGGGTCAGATTTTACGTTTATCACACAAATGCTGTTGTGTTAGTAATGTTCAAAGAGAAATTGAATCCTCTTGTGAAATCTTAATGCCACCAAGATAAATAAATATCGTTAAAGGTGCCCAGGAAGAATGTGCTCTCAAAGAGAAGTGTTAAGCATAGAACTGCTCTTTTTTTTATTTCTGAGTATATAATGTCCTGCAATAGTATAATAGAAAGTAACTAACTCTGTTGACCCAGATTTGTACCACTTAGGGAAGTTTTATGATTAGGAGAATGAATCAGATTCCATTATGACGCGGTTTTCATTGCTTTCCTCTTGTCTGTACAAAATGTCACACCTCCACGTAAGCAAAGCCCTGCTTGGCCGCTCTCCCGGAGGCAGCCGGGACCTCCGGGGCCCCACAGCCACTGGACCACGAGGGGGAGCAGAGCCGGGATAATACGGCAGGAGAATTATCTCAGGTAATTTCTGCGGAAAAGTAAGGCCCTCCCCCTCCTTTGCAGGAGGGTGCAATAATTTAACTCAGTCCTGTTTTGGGAGCCACATAAGAGTATGGCAGACCATGGCAGGAGAAGCTTATCCAGAGACAAAAGCCAGCAAGCCTGCTGCAGTTCAGGCAGCAGTGCAAACACGCTTCTCTGTCTGATCGGGTGTCCAGCCAGGGCATCAGTTGGTAGAGAAACACCTATTAGTGTGCTGCTGATGATCAAGTAAGTGGAGTTTAATTCAGGAATGCAGGACTTCTTCTAGTCCATGTACAGTATGACATCTCAGCTAGGTGGAAGCTACTTGGGAAGCTACCCCCCTGTTCTGACTGGAGCCCAATAAGGAACTGTCTGCATTCCTGGTGGAAGAAGATGTGATTGCTCATCTACCAACGGTGAATTGAATGAGCAAAAGATTAATATGGGGAGGGATGACTGGAGGTCTTCAGCCCAAATACCTGCTCACTGCAGGGTTAACACCAGAACTGTGTCAGGTTGCTCAGGGCCTTCCAAGCAAAGCTTGTACATCTCCAAGGGTGTTTATCTCTGCATATGTGAAGAAGAATTAGGGAGTGTCGCCTGCTTCTTCTGTGTATGAAAACTCAGATCTACGCCTTGCCTCTATCAGCTTCATTCATTCCCTTGCCCTTGTGATTCTTCTCAAGGGAGAAAGATAACCAGCTTGACTACTTCTGCAGTCAGGTCCTCAGGTCTCTAACACAGGGGCTGGCTGCTTCATGATCCAGAGGAGCTACTTGTGCTCCTTCATAGGAGTTGAAAATATATATTTAAAATAAAATCTGAGCTTCTGAATGAAAAATGTTCATATACAAAAGTAATTTAACATCTTAAGCCACTAAATGGTAGGAGTCTATTTTTTGCAGAAAAAGAGTCTGAAGTCAGCTGTTTGAAAAATGCTAAGATAATTGCTGGTGGAGTAAAGCCAGAAAACCTTCTAAGATAAAAACGAAAACGCTAGAATATTTAACTGTGGTCATGCAGGTGAGAATAAGGGACAGAAAGCACAAATTGTCTACAGGGAATAAGACACTGAAATAGAGCATATCTTATGCTCTACAGAGCTGTCATAGATTATTCCTAGAGTTGTAGAGATAGTGGATAAAAGGAGTGAATCAGAGACCACAGGAAAAAAAGCAAGTTCCTCCTTTAGACTGAAGTGGGGCTTGTTGCAAAATGCATTTGAGGCTTCTGGAAGACATATACATCTATGTTACTGTGACACCTTACTGAAAGCCAGTTCAAGATGCACAGATTCAAATTATCAGTACCAAAGGGATGCTTTGATAATTTGGGAAATAATATCAAGTGAGAAACTCCAGAGATTATTTCTAGGTTCTGTTTCATTCATCATCTGCAAGCACAATAATTTAACAGCACAACGGTGAAACTCATTCTAAAATATGAGGAGCAGCAAACACAACAAACAATTTGAAGGAATCATATGAGACAGTTCTGTCTGAACTGCAGTTCAAAAGAAGCACGTCCCAACTCAGCCTTGGGAGTGCCCTTTGACTTTCCCAGCAGCACATCAAAACAAGACCTGGTGCACAGCTTTCCTCCTCACTTCCCTCACCACAAGCCCACATAGCTGTAGGAGGAAAGCCCAGGTGTGTTGTGTGGCGATATTTTCCAGCTGGATACCTAATCACAGTGATACTCAAACCAGGATACCGGGAAATGGAAAGAAAAAAAGTGCCCTGCAATTCAGAAATACTCAGAGGGACAAGAAAGACAGGATGAGATTCAGCCCAAAGACATGCTGAGAGTGAGCTGAAAAGATGAAGTTATCTTCTTAATACCAAAATGCATGCCAGAGACATGATGCTCACTGGGAAGCCATGAGAGTGAGAGGCTGTGGAGATGTAAATCATAGAATCATAGGATATGATTGTAAACAAAATATAAAAAGATGTTTTAAATTAAGTTCTTTCAGTTTTGTTTATTTGTTGTTTGTTTGGGATTTGTGTGTTTTAGTTGTTTGTTGTTCATGTTTTTGTTTGTGTTTGTTTTTGCTAGACAGTCAGGGAATTAGTTTTGCCCAACAATTTCCAAAGACAAAATCCAAACTTGTGATGCACAAACAGAATAACGCTGCCAATGAAACACTCAGCAGAGTTGTATGAAAATGCACGTGTGGTACTCACTCCACTGTCTGCAGCCTCTATGTATATTCCCTCTTTTCCCCTTTGGTGCAGAGGACACATGGGAGAGCAATCTAGCAGAGCTTTTACAGATATCAGCAAAGTTCTAGGCATTTGGTGTTTTTACTTCTGTGTTTTCCCACATGTTTATAGATTTTCTTCAGATCCTATCCTGCTGTAACATTAGATCATAATTTGTTATGATCATAATTTCACTATCATTGTACACACATTCTGATTGTGAGCTATGCTAGGTGATCTCCAAACTGAAAAAAACACAAAGCAACATATATGATTTCTGACCACCATTATCTGGAAAACTCCAATTAATGATCCCCACCTGCCAACATTACAAGGGGGAGAAAAATAAAGTAAATTTTTTTTTAGGCCATGCTCTCCAGTAAGCCCTAAAAAATTGCTTCCTGCCTACTCCTTAGATCAAATGTTCTGAGTATCTGCACACCAGTGAAATGGAGATGGAGCATCCAAAGGCTCTTCACTCCAGAACTTGTCACTTCTGGGGTTTTACAGATGCAAACTCTGTTAGCCCTGAGGAACCAAATTCAGGCCTCAACACTGGGTTTTTTTTGGTTGGTGTTTTTTGTTTGTTGTTTTTTTTCCTGAGGTGGGACATGAGCTCCTGGCCTGCCCTACAGCCTTATCCTCCAGTTGCAAATGGTTCTTCCCCATTTCATGTCTATGTAGGCCTTGCCTATGTTGTCCCACCACAGAGAAGTTATCTGTGGGTCTGTCTGCCCCACTGCTACATCACAGACTGAAGAAGGCACAGAACTGTACAAATGACACATTCCCCCAGCACAAACTCAAAAGTACGGGTTGTGGACCAAAAAATCTTAAATGACTCCTGAAATGGGAGTCATTCAAATGTGGGAGAAACATAGGAATAAAACTTTGAAACTTAGCACTGTGGACTGATAAAGAGAACTTTAGACAGGATTAAACTGTAACAAATTTAAGGTACAACTACTCTGAATTCCATTTATGTTTGAATTATTTGCATCTATATTTTATTTCATGTGCTATGTAAAATTTAAAGCTTAGTATTGTAACCATTTGTTCTGAAATTTCTCTTGCCTCTGTTCAGACATCTTCAGATAGATCTTGCTTTCTCAAGATGCATGGTTTGAGAATCACACAATTCACTGAAAGATTAGATGCAAGGACCCTCAGAGAGTCCACAGTCCCAAGTGCTGCTCAGAGCAGGGCTGACTACAGAGGTGGATATGTTGTTCACGGCTGTGTCCTGCAAATCTGGAACATCTCCAAGGGTGGAGATCCCCCAGCCTCTCTAAGCAACCTGACAAGGTCCTTTCTTTAGCCTTCCTTGAGGAGGAGGAGGAAGAGAGCAGGAGGAATGCAGCCATACAGCAAGTGTAAGTGTAATAATACCATCTGTATTTTACGGGGAGGGGTGTAATAGCTGTGTATGGGTGGGAGTAACATCTTTGATGAATGCCAGAAGAGACAGAACAAAGGCAAGTTCTTTCATATTTATGTGCCTCAGGAAGAAAACTAAAAGTCCCATGAGGTCTTCCTACACAGAGAAAGAATCCTTCTAGTTTGCTTCTTCTCCCATGATTTCTTTTTTTGGTGAAAAGCAGGCACTGTCCATTAATGCTGAGGAGCTTACTAGATGAAAAAGAGTAATTCTGCCAGATAAAGTGGTATCGCTGTCGCTCTGTGACATACTTGGGAATGAAATGGGCCGCTACCCCCGTGTACAGATGGATTTCCTAAATCACCTATTTCCAACTGCCCTGCCATGGGGCTAGGAACTAGACCTGCCAACTAAACCAGATTGCTCCATGGCTCCATCCAACCTGGCCTTGAACACTTCCATGGATGGAATAGCAACAATCTCCCCGGGCAACCTGTTACAGTACTTCACCACCCTGAAGAATTTCTCCTCGAAGTTTCAGTTTAAAGCCATTGCCGGGGCCGGCGGGACCGACGAGGGCTGCCCAGGAGGTGGCAATCGGGAGCCTCTTACGGGAGTGGAGCAAAGGTGGAGGGAGGCTCCCAGGAAAGAGGTGGCTGCCTTTAAGGTGGGTTTATTTGCCTGCCAGATGGGAAGTCTGTGACCAGCCCCTTAGAACAGGTAAAGGCAGTAAGGCTTCTCCACCCACTCGCCTTGATCTTTCATCACCACCGTGGGCCAGGCGGGCGCTTGTGCAACGTGCGCGCCGCGCTCGGGAGGCTGCGGGAGGGGCCCATGCGCTGCCCGCAGCAGCCCGGGCACGGAGGCCGGAGCCGGCGGGGGCTGCGAGCCGGGCCCCCTCTCCGGCCAGCCCGGGGTTGAGCGCCTGCAGCGGCGGGATGGAGCTCTTCCTCGGGCTCCTTCTCCTCTGGGCTCTCCTTCCTCCCGAGGCGCACGGGAAAGAAGGTAAGCGTGGGGCCAGCCGCCCGTCCCTCTGCCTGCAGGGCTGGGCTGGGGCGCGCAGCGAGAGCGACCTCGCTGAGGGGCAGGGAACGGGACCTGGCCCACGCGCCTGGGGCTCCAGGGACACCTCAGAGCGACTGGGGCGTCAGGGAAGGGCAGCCGGGTGTGGGGGGACCACGGCCTGGCAAATCCCGTCGGAATCTCGGCGGCTCAGTGAACGAGCCCGAGTATATTCTGCCCCTCCTTCACCTCCTCCTAGCTGGAGCACAATGCCTCGGCGTATCCAGCGATCCAAGAGAATTCTGCCCCTGTTTCCCTCAAACACGGGCCTTGCAGATAACAAGTTTAAACACAAACTCAGAAAGTTTCTCCCCTCCTCTGGCAACACCCCCGCAGTTTCCTCAGGAAGCCCTCTTAGAAGTTAACCCTTGTGAGCAAGAGGACAGTCACTTTATCGGAGAGACTTTTATCTACCCTACTCCTGGAAGACGGAGGCTGGGCTTTAAAATTTCCTCTTCCACCTCTTTAAGCTTCCATGTTTCCCTTCTCTGTACCACTTACTCTCTTTTATTAGATGTGGTGACTTCTTTCCCTTCCATCTTGGTAGTTGCACAGTGTTTATGAAATATGGGAGAATGGTAACTTCTAATAGAGAGGTGAGGGAAGTGTAAATCTCTGCTCTGTTTCCTACCTCCTCCTGCAGTCAATTCCTGCCAGGGGCTTCTGTTTTGTACAGCAAGAGGTGTTGGGGCTTTTCCATCCCAAGGACAGTCCTCCTTCACTTCTCCTGGCTCTCGATTGAGGAGACTTTGTCGCAACTGGCAGCTCAGCCACAGGCTCAGCTCTGATTCTGCGAGTGCTGAGTGATCTTTCAAAGCGTCCTTGACAAGAACATTTCTATTGAGGATCCAGCTACGTGATGGATGCAGCTGGCAGACATTGCGGAGAAGGCCAGCCTGGGTGAGAAGTAATATCGGTGGCACCACGCAGGCTTCTGTTTCCAGAAGCTTGTGACCATTAGTTGGCAGTAACAGCCAGGGACCAGTCTGCCAGCTTCTCCCCTATCTCAGCCATCTCATTTGGGCTGTGTCTGTGATCCACTCTTCCTTAACTCGTCCGTCAGGGAAACAGCTCATTTTCCCGTCGTCCTCTCTTATCTGAAGCCTTTCTTCTTTTTGGGGATACCTCCACCCCTGTGGCTGGACAGCCACGTGAGATTCCTAGCAGCAAAGCTATGGACTGGAGAGCTAGCAGTCCCTGAGTACTTGTATTCCTCTGCTTCTGCAGTCTTACCGCCTCAGTCATCCTTTCCGTGGAGAATCCCTGTTGTGGGATTCACTTTGAGAAGTACTCCTTGGCAATGGACTTTGTCCCTCCAGCGGGCACTCAGCAGCCAAAGGAGCTGCCATTGCTGACAGTGCAGAGCATGGCACAAGGGCTCTGCCAGGTTCCTGTCCTGGCCACTTCCAAGTTCCTTTTCCCTTGCTCTGCTAGAGCTTGCCACGCAGCCCCTCTCACTCCCACATTGCTGCTTCAGTCCCGAAGAGGATGGGACGGCATAGATGTTATCTGGGTGAGGGTTCTGGCAGGGCAGTCTACCTCACCCTCGGGGTTTTTGGAGCTAACCACAGAAGAACATTATCTGAAATGAAGAGACTGAGAGTAGAGGGGAAGTGAATGAGGAACCTTGTCTGGATAGGGAATCTGTGTCTAGGAAGATCTGGCCATATGACCATACTGTGAACACTTCGAATTTGCAAAACCTTCTCTCAATCCTGAAAGGGTGTTTCAGAGGTGAGAACAGCATCGCAATCCCTCTTATCTCTGATTCTGGGCCCACAGCCTGCTTCCTCATTCCACAGGACTCTTGCTGATCTGCACTTTACACTATTACTTATACTTGGCAGGGAGTATTTGTAAAACAGTCAGATGAGGGGGAGGAAACCTGGTTATTTAAATGCCATTTAAAAATCTCCCCACTCCTACCTTTCACCCCCAAATTCTTTTCTGAGACGTTTAGAAACGACCCCTCTGAATACACCCCCAGGAATCTAAAAGGGAATCCAAAGAATTTTTCCTGTTTCCCATGTTCCCAAGCCGGGACTTCAATAGGTGCACAGAAACCAGTAGTCTGTTCTGGCAGCACCGGAGACCCAAAGGCAGGCACGAAGCTACACATCCCACAGTATGTCTTATTCCAACTCCTCTGCTTTCTCAATGTTTGCCTACAGAGAGACACAGTTTCAACGCGTCTTCAGATCAAGACTTTAGGCCAAACTGTGATGGTATTTTCAAATCTCTTTGAGGGCTAAAAATGAACATACCAATGGTTTTGTCCTTTATCACACGACTCCAGCAGCAAGGCTTAAAGCAGCCGTGCAATTCCGCAGGAGGTGGCCATGCTATGGCCGGAGCCATTACTCTCTTGATGTCCCGGCCAAAAAAGTCGGAAGGTCGGGAGAGGGTTAAACGATTTCTAGGCCACCGTCAGCTGGTGGGCAGTCTGAGTTAGAAGTAGGGGCCTCATCAATTTGCACAGCTGATGTATCTCCGGCTTTCGGGTACAGTGACAATGGAAAGTCCCTTCTACAACTTCACACTACCTCAGTACTTTCCCACTGTGTTTCAAGTACTGAACAGTCCCTCCAGGCGACACTGATTGATCTTTTGTGTTGGTAATTTATTTGATTGCCTTCCTCTTCAGCCGTTTATTTTGCTGCATTCCCATTTCCAGGAAAGATGTGTTCAGTTGCTAATGCCGGGCTCCCATTTGAATAGGATTCAGCCTCCTTCCTTTTTGGGAAGTTTTAGGAAGTGATAAAATTTGTCAGGGTTGCAACTTTTGGATGTGTATAGGGGGGGTTCTCATCTGCTAGTAAAAACTTTTAACTCTTGACTAGCCGTCCCGTCTTGTATCTTTCCGTCCCTCCTCTAGTCACGCTCTTTGAACGTGAAAGGTTTCAAAGGATGGGGGGTCGAGAGAGGAAATGCAGGTTTTACCTTCTTTGACAAAACAAGAATGAAACCATTCCGTGGGCCATATGAATTGGGTCACCGATTTATTGTTTCCCTCTCTTCTGGTTTTCAGTGGATCTACTTGACACAAGCACTGCACAGGGTGAACTGGGCTGGCTTCCAGACCCTCCGGAAGTAGGGGTGAGTACCCACATTCAAGGAAGGGGAGCCACCGGCAGTACTAAATGATGGAAAAATATAATCCATGTTGAAATTTCACCCTACCTCTGGAAACTGAGCTTCTGAGGCTCCACCCCCTCCTGGATATTTTAGACTTTATAAGTCTCTATCCTTTCACCTGTGCAGCCTCACCCCCAGCCAGCTTTTTAAGGACTGATGCCTATTGAATTCCAGCATGATTAAACATATCCTTGAAATATACTCTTTCCATGAAGTAATAAAACAATGAAGATAAATGAAAAAATCAAATCGTCACCGAGTTTTTCATTCTGTCATGCTGCGCATAAATCTCATGTCTTTTTTTTTTCTCCAGGAAAATAGGCAGAGCAAAAGTATTGCTGTATCAGAGTGTCTCAAGAAACTAGAAACACATTATAAGTTTTTTTTAATTCAGCAGCTGACTGAAGAAATTACTCTTAACTCATGTGGCAGCAATCTGCCCTTGTGGGTGGGCTGCAAGATTCTTGGACTTTACATCAAGCTGTGGTGTTTGGTGCACACAGCTGACAAGAGAGTTTTTTCCCAAATTTCCCTTTGTTTTGTGACTGTAAAATTGAGTTGATGTAAGTGCTTCAAAATGTACTCCTGAAACCACTGGCAACATTGGACCCCGAAAGGCAGCTGAACTCTTGGCTATTTTTGTACAATTACAGATATTTTGTATGAAGCATAGTTGGGCAGTCCCTCTGGCATCACAACCTACATCAGTGAAGGTGGTTTCCTTTGTAGCAGCAGTGCTGTGGGAGTGGTGGAAGGAAGGCACAAAAAAAAGGGAATTTAGGATTATGCTGTGGTAGTTAGCACATATGTCAATACACAGTTTCAGTTCCTCATCGTGCTCTTGGCTTGTAGTAAGTCCCAAGCTTTCCAGTGGAGAGTCTTCACCCTTCCTGTTCTGAAGTAGACCTGGGTTCAGCCTGTTCCTAACTCATTTCCATAACTTTCCTCTGTAATGTGCTGTGGCTGGTTTAAATCCACCCCAGCCTCCTCCTCCTCCCGCTAACCTTGCTGAGTGAAGTAGAGCCAGACAGTGAGGTTCTCCTGTACTGCCATAACTGCATCTGTTTCATTAGTAAAGCTGTTTTGATTATTATTAGTATTATAATACCCTGCTCAAAACAGGTGCCCTAGTGAGACACACATGCAGATCATGTTTTGCCCATTGTTCCCTTTGTTGTCCCATCAACTCTCTGTGTGGTAATTTTACCCCAATTCTAGGCTCCAGGCATGTTCAGGATGAAGTTTGCCTCTTGAAAGGTTGAAAAAAAACAACTGAAAAATGCATTCTGAAAAGAAATCTGATAGAAAGAAAATAAAACTTTTATTGCAGAACATTTGAATGTTGCACAGTAGGTTCAGAGCGGTGTGAGGAGTTGGCAAATCCTTCTGCTTGTGCTAAATTTGCTTTTTAAAATATGTATATTCAAAATATAATTGTAACTGAGAATTGTTGAAAATTATGGGGAACATGGCCTGAGAGAAGTCAAAACTAACAGATCAGGATATGGATGACTGATAAAACAACAGAGGATGAAGAATAGATCCATTGACTTCTCATGAGCAAGTCTTTTGATGAGATTTGTCTAATTACATCATTTCCCAACAACTGTTAGGTGGAAATCTGACAAATTGCCACAAGCAAAAAGGGAACAATGGCTGATTCTTTTGTAATCAGAACTTTGAACAGGTGTTTCTGAAACCATTCCTTCAAAATGATGAATTAAATATGTGCAAAAAAAGAACGGAAATTAATTCAGAACATTTTTTTTGACAAAAAAGGGCCAAGATTAGTACTGAATAATCTGACTAGATTGATTAGTAACAGGCTGGAAATGTCTGAACTGTGCTGCACACAGAGCTGAAGGGTGTGCTCAGATGCCGGAGATCTCCCATCAGTGAGCTGGATTTGTGTCAATAAACTTATCACACAGAGGAGGAATTTGCTGTGGGGAATTTTCATGCTTTATATGGACAAGGCCCCCGAGGCATGGCCCAGAAGAGGCTGGCTAAGTCTGTGGAGGCAGAACTACACCTTTGTTATCTCCTCACTTGGAGCCAATGACAGAGGATGAAGCAGCTTGCCAGGTGTGGTTGTTTCATGGTCAGACCGTGGCTGTATCCAGGGTAGACCATGCTCCCGTTAGCACACGGGCTCAGCCTGAGAACACCACTCAGTTTTGGACAGCATTTCAGTAGTTCACAACTTCTGCACCACATTAGCCACCATCTTGCCTAAGTTTAAGGATAGCCTTTGAGTGAAAGTCTCTACTCCAAGTAAAGTGTCTGTAGAGTTTTGTTTGTTAAAAGGTTGGTGCTAGTTTGCTTTGTAGTAGCTATTTAGAAAGGGTTTCATTCACTTTAGGCTATTATTGGAAACTAGGCTTTTAAAGAGGCAGGCTGTAGCTCCTACAATCCACTTTTATCTACCTTACCACCCACGGCCCTCTATCATCTAACATGTTCCATGATAATTCTTTTTTGGCTTTGAAGTTTTGCCACAGCAACACCAGGTGGGCACAGAGGTGTTTTACAACACTAGTGGTAGATTTCCACCTTTTAACTTATATTAGAGAGACAATGATGGCCACTTTGAAGGTGTCAGGAGTACAGAATTTACTTGCTCTCACATTTCTTTAAGACGTCTCATGCTGCACAAACAGCCTAGCTACCTGAACTGGTTTCGGATGCCACTGAAACTGTTCAAAAAGGACCTCTCATGAGGTTCCTTTCATGAACAAATCCAATCACAAACAAATTCACTTATCAGGCATGGTGGCACTGCTTCTTGGCAGCTTATAAAATAACAAATAAGTATAAAATGTTACTAATCACTAATTTGCTTTTAAATATAATTGCATCATCTGTGAACAGACTGTGATGAGGAATAATGCTTTCTTTTTGCATTTTGCTTTTAATAGACAAGACCCTAAGCCACCCCAGCCTGGCTTTGAAGTCAGCCTTGCACTGACCAGGGGATTGGAGTAGAGAACCAAAGGTCCTTTCCTGCCTAAGTCTTTGGTTTTTGTGATAGTTTAGAATTGTTTGTTCATTAGAATTCTGAGCTTGAATTTTTAGTGAAGGCACAAAAGGTCCTCATGATTTTATGTTTTGAATTTTTTTCATGATTTTATGTAATATCTATTCTTATGGATTTTCTGTATCAGTTTATGTAGGCCTATAATACAACATACTGAGCAATCCAATATTTGTCTTTAATGCTGTGATTATCTCACTCGCAGCTTGTGGGCCTATCTCGAAATTTTCTTTTTATCCACAATTTCCAATTTTTGTATATGTGAATAGTATTTGCATAATCCAGTCATACTTCCATGAGTACATGTGACTACTTAAGTTCCAAGCCATTTGTGTTTGAGAATGTCGCACACTGGGCTTCTTAATATGACTTTCTCTCTATATATGGTTGAATGAATTGTAAATTAAACACACTTTATTCTTTTTTAGCTGCTACATTTTCCTGGGAGATGTGCTTTCACCAGCTCTACAGCTGTCTTTGCTTGTAAAAGGGTCATTTTTCGTGGTGACTTCATTTTTAAATCGAATGCATGTTTTTTTAGGAATCACATGCACTCTACTGCTGCCAAATTGTGCCACATTTATTACTTATTAAAAGTTTGGCAAGGCCCAGGTCTCAGCTGGTAGCTGCTTTGTGGAACTTATTTTTCCCAACTTACATTCCTGCATGGATCATAGCATTATTAAAGCTTCCAAAGGACTTTCTCAGTCTCCTTTCCAGGCTGCTGTTGTTCTCAGTCTTTTATACACAGTGAGGAGGAAGAGGAGGACATAATTATTTTCCTGCCTATTCCGTATTCTTGCTTGCTTCCACACATACTTCAAAGCCTTGCTATCAGTTTCAAGCTTTCTACCAGTTTCCTAGTGTCCATGTCACTTGATCTTCTCAGCTTTTCCAAAGTCTACTTTCAAACAAGACTAAGGATGGGCATGAAATGCCAGTGGCCTAATGTATCCCAAAGGCTATCAATGAATAGCCACTAACTACAACTACTGTGGCTCCAAAAACACTTGAAAACTTTTGAAATTATGTGATTCTTGTTCAGGAACAAGAGTTCTGAGTTCTGCACCTCATGTTACATGGCAAGTTTAATTATGACCATAGCAACAGCCAAAGCTATGTGAATACAATTTGATTAAGCAAAAAAATCAGATTTTTTTTTTTTAATGTTGCTATCCTAATAAAGTCCAGGCTTGAATAGATCAAATTCAACACTGATAAATTTTTAGGTAATAGACTAGATCAAGTACCTGTGACCAGTCAGCAACTTCTGTATTGCTGACCACACTGTAACATTTACATGCCTTCAGGTTCTAGAAGGTTAGGTCATGTTCCACCAGACTCAGCGGTCCCAGATTTCAGTATCAGCTGATGGCTGGTTTCTGTTCCACCACTTCTTGGTCAGACAGATAGTCCTTGTCACGAAGGAAATAGTGCTGTGGGGCACACAGCCTTTAACCTGCAAGCAATTCCAGCACAGCATTCCTATCTTGTTAAACCCGAGCAGTTCACTTAGTCAGACTCGATGATCTCTTACTCAGATAGTCTTACCTGGGAGAGTCTCAGCCAGTCAGCTTTTTGTAGCATCCAAAGGTGGTGTGAAAAACAGCCATCAGAAAAGCTGTTCTGTGCATTTTTTCCCACAGCTGTTGTTCATGCATCTCCTTTAGGAGTGCCATCACCTCTATCAGTATCAGGCATAGAGGATTAGCTCCTCCAAGTGAACAGGATCTGTATAGAAATAAGGGAAAAATGCTTAGTAAAGTCAACAGCTACCTGGAAATGGGAACAGCTGTGGCTTCAGGGTTGTATCCTGACATAACCTGCTGCTGTTGATCTGTGGACTGGTGGAGAGATACTTGTTGATGACATCTAGTTAACTGAAAATCAGTTATTTTGTGTCAATTTGTAAGAGAAGGAAAAAATGGTTATGAATATCCAGATATACTTCACTCAGAAGTGTGAGAAGAGGGAATACAAACCAGTGAGATGCGAACGAGTGAAGTGTAAATTAGCAGCTCTAGGGAAGGCCAAACTTCATGAGCCACCAACCAGGCAGCCCAGAATGGAGTCACTGCCAGAGACCCAAGTAACAATCTTGGCTAGTGCACTCAGTGTCGTGACCTGAAGGGCAGAAAGGAGCGCATCGTGAGCCAAAGTGAAGATGCTGTACAGCCATGACATTCATCACCACGGCTGCTCGGGCGCTGTGGTGGTGACAGCCCTGTTGCCTGGCAGCTTCAGAAAGCTGCTTCACTCTTTTATAGCTGTTGAATGAGTGGACAAGGTTCAGTGAACTTCCTCGTGTCAACACAAAAGCACCACAAGTCAGCTGGAGCTTGGAGATTAACCTGCCTATAGCATGGTCCTCCCAAGAAGACTAACAGGCTATTTAAAATAATAATAACAATAATAATATTAAAACCCAAACAACCAACCAACTAAACAGAAAACCCAAACAAAACAACTTCTATTATAATGCCAGCTAAAATACTGGCGAGTTTGAAGGCAAGCAATTAGAAAGAAAAGGCTTTACATCTTTTGTTGCCTGCTGTGTCCTCGAAGGATGAACCTATGCTTTGAACTTTGATTCTCACCATCTCAGAGGCAGATCTGCAGAAAAATACTCCCACAATTTATTTCTTGGAAGGTTATTTCCATTGTTTTCAAGGCCTAGTTTCTGATTTCTCTTTGCTTGACCTGAATATTGCCAGCTCCTCACATGACTTTCAGACTGCTATCTCCTGCAGCTTCTTTTATGCAGGCATTTGATCATCGTCAATTATGATCATCATCATAATTACCCCATGCCTGTGTGGGATTCCACTTGATCCATCTTTAAAGGAACTTATACTAACAGAGCAAGTATTGCCCATCACCATCAGACTAATTTCCAGCTTCTCTGTAAACACTAAAAGTACACTTGACACACCATACAAAAACCATAGCTCACAAAAATAAAGCCCTTCACCTTGAAAAAATGAAAAAAATCACTTCCATTTACAATGGATCCTATGCAATGTAATGTAAAAATAACATGAGAGCTAACATTTGCTTTATGGGTAATGTGGCTTTGGACATGAATTCTGAACTCTTAAGATGAACAGTCTGATTTTTCACTCCTGTCCTTTATGTAGTTATTGGTACTGTTAGTGTTAGTTCAACAAGTGTTCCAAACCAGCTAGGTGAAATGTTGGACTAGACTATCATTACCCCTCATCTAGCACCATCTGCTGTGACCAGAACTGTTTTCACGCAAGACCTTAATGTGGTCAGGCAGTTCAGAGAATGAGCAGACAGCAGGGTTTGATAAACAGGTTCTGTAATCAATGCACTGGCGCTCGGTGTCTCACATTAACACCTTATCTACCCATAAGAGTATGAGTACCAGTTAAATTGAAAGGGCATGGGTGGGATGGAGACCTATGTGCTAGTGCCCTAAAGAACAAGTAATTACATAATGGAGTTGCTCCTCCCTGAAAATAACCAATGGAACATTGTGGGGAAAAAATATATCATCCCACCCATAAAGATACTGTAGATAAGTAAACATGTTCTCCTGTGTTCAGTTGTGTCAAAGGCTCCATGATGATGTGATGAAATCAAAATTGCCTGACCATAGCCAAATGATCAAAGAAACAAGAGCAGCCTCAGCTGCTCTCAGATTTGAAGTTACAGGACTCATGAAGTGTCTAGATGTCACCACGCTTCTTTCATCATCGTCATCTAAATTGTATTCCACACCAGCAAAAGAACTTCAAAGAGTATTGAGAAACTTTCAGTAAAGGGTCACAGAAGCTTCAATTCTGGAATACACCACTGTGGTGATGCTATTTTTAGTTGGCTGGTCCAGCTTGCCTCCTGACAAGTTTTTGTCAGATGTATTTCAACTGAAGAGAAGCTTTTCACTGTATCGAAACAGGTGCCAGCAAGGTGCCTCTCTTGTCACCGGCCTTCCTCTGAGGAAACTACACTATGACTGTAGCACAGCTGTAATTACCTTCAATGCTGAATCTGTTCCAGGAAGGTTCTTTGGTCATGGTGGCATGCAAATGCTGCTATACAAACATCAAGACACTCCACAGGCAAGACTGCAGCCAGGGAAAGGGGATAAAAACTGTTCAGTGGCACATGTTCTCCTAGGCGGTTTCAGGCTTGGCACACCAGTGAGGTATTGTTGCTGAAAAAGGTTGCTGTTTTGGGGCCTTGCAATTTTTCTTCAGGAAGAGATTTAATGGCCTCTCAATTCTGTTGAAAATTAAATGAGATTGAGACACACTTGCTATGCACAGGTACACTGTAGCTGGCTTTACTAACTTAGCTGGTCTTTTTTCATCTTAGTGGAATTTTCTAACCCAAAATTAAATAAGTTATTGGATTTCAGCATATGAACTCTTTGACTTTTCCAGTAGGAATTCTTATTAACTTTTCCAGTGGAGACATGCATCTTAGTTTAGTAACTTTAAGCCTACTGGCTAGATGCTTGCCTTGCTTTTGCTTCCGTAAGTCTCTAAAAAGCATCTCTGTGCCTCTCCTCAGGGGTCTGCAGACCACAGATTGTGCTAAGGTAACGTGAAAGCAAATGAGATAGAGGTCACAGCAGGCAGGCTCTTTTGTGAAAGGAGACAGGACAAGTCCCTGGCAAGCTGGAGACGGAGACAGTATTCTTACTGCGAGTCACAAGCTCTTTTGACTCCAGTCTGAGACTACAATTTGCAAAACTGTCACAGCCTGCCGCCTCTGTCACTGGTAGCCTATGACTCCATTAGCAGGGATGAAATTTGTATTTGTCAACATAAAAAGCTTGTTTCCTCCCCTTTTTTCCCCACCTAAAAAAGACTAAAACCAAAATAGATCACTTCACTGATGCCTGCAAAGCCTAAGACAGTGGCTCCAAGATGTGCAAACTGTGTGTTTCCGTCTTATACCTGATGGTAGATCCTAAGAAGAGTAGCCCACAGATGGATGAAGGAATCACAGCTTGTCCTAGATAGGATCCTTGACACAAACCTAATCTAGAGAAGGCTCATTATACAGAAAAAACAGAGTAAGCCTTCCATAAGCTTCAGAGCTTTAAACTGTATAATCATTTCAGAGTCAATAAAGGAAGATATTAAAAGGCACATACGTTATCTTATCTTTGGATTTTCACTCACGTGGCAGACCAAACCAATACTGTTTACTACAAGTATCTATTGGTGCCCTTCCAGGTTGTCATGGAAGCCATTCTGAATGGCCTTTATAAAGACAGCTTTCTTTATATGGAATCAAACCAATGCGAGGAAAGTTGCTCTCCTTTTTTCCTTTTTCCTGAATTTGCAGTGTTTTGAGGTTATTGACACAGTACCTTTGCTTTGAGGTTGTTATTCACTTGACTGTAATTGCTGTGCTGGAATCATTTTGCTCTGTATTACACCACCACACCAAGGTTTTCAAGAACAAACCTCTGGAACTAGGTGCCTGTGTTAGTACACGGGTTTCTGAGAAGTACAGAAAACCCATTTGTTCTCAAATTCAATGGCTACATCCTTAGACTTTTTAGGAAGCCAAGGTACTAACCTATGGCACTCTCCTGAATGCATTGGTATTTGTTTTCTTAGCAACTTCTAAAGAATTCTGAAAGAATTTTAGAGTTTTAAAAGTTTAAATAGTTTGAAGACTAGTTTAAAGACAGTTTAGACTCTAACTTAAAAAAAGAAGAGAGTTTAAAAGGCATTTTAAAGAATAACATGCAAAAGACTTTAAGAACTCTTTAGCTTGCTTGGAGCAGGGAATTGAACTAGATGATCTACAAGGGTCCTTTCTGTTTTAAATCTTTCTATGTTTCTGAATCTCATGAGAAAGCTTTCTCTTGCATCAAAAACTCACAAATTCACTCACTGCTAAAATAAGGAAGTCTGGCTAACACTGTTCTCCACTTCTAGAAGAACACTGCCCATCCTATGGCCAACTGGTGACTGGAGTAAGGCAGCAGTGTCTGGAATGAAGTGGGCAAAAAGTTACATTATCAAAGGGGGTTGATTCAATGTCATTGGCCGACAAACTGCAGAGACAAGTAATTAATATTGATTGAGCCAGACTTTACCACACATGTTTATTAAGAACATTACATTAAAAATCAGACACATACATTTTGATTTTGCAGCAGATTCTTTGAGGATGGGAGACAGTTGCCTGGCAACTTCTGGTCTCATCACCCTTTCATTAAATGTTGTATGGAACAGTTTTCCTCTACTACTTTGAATTTAAAAGCTTCACTGAATAATGAAAAGAAGTCAGAAGCATATTTAACAATAGTTCTGTATTGTT
>WAAG01000199.1:53758-89454 GCA_013390105.1 Tichodroma muraria
TTAGTGAGACATGCAAAAACCACTTTCTGGTGACACTTGTCTGTGGTACTGCCTTGGGATAAACTGCTAATGGAAAGCTGTCTAACTCTCAGCCTCCAAATGCAATTATGCTTTTCCCAGGCGGGTGTGCATTGAAAAACACTTATAAAAGCCAGTCCTAACACTGGCAGTGTATGAAAGCTAGTTTGCTCTTATTCTCCTTCCTAACTTCTTTTCTTCACTTCAGTGTACTTCAGGATGCACCGTAAATTCAGTTCTGTAACATTTTCCAGAAGGTTTTCAGTTAAAGACTGCAAGAGGTCATTAAGTGATTGTCCCCTCTGCTTGATCAATTGGGATTGATCCGTCAGTCTCTTTCTTTGTTTTGCTGTCATAAATGCTTTGACCTCTAGTGAGTGAAATAAGTGTAAATCCTGTGTGCTGCAGGTCTAGGCCAGCTGGATCAGATTAAGAGGGTGGGGTAACACTGGGGATTAATTATGTGGAGAAAAAAGGGAACAAGAAGGGACACATAGATACCAGAACTTCCTGGGAGGAGACTGCCAGTATGCACCTAGGTAAAAGGCTGAAATCATGCAGAGAGGAGCTTGTGCTGTCAGCAGGACTTGCTGGCTTGGAGAAAGCTCTCCAATACTTTTCAGAGTGGGGCTGTGTAGGAGGTATGCTCTAAGTCATGGCACAAAAACAGAGCCTCTTCTGTCACTCTGTGGGTCCATCTCTTGTATTCATTCCACTAGCAGAGTGACCTGGTCTGTGGGGAGACAAGCTGTTGTGCTGTGAGCACAGGAGGTAGTGGTGCTGAAGAAATGTGTGAATCTCATGCTCAGCCCATGAGATTTGACAAGTCTGGAGTAACGCAGAGACTGAGGCCTTGTTTAAATTGCATCTTAACCTGGGGTGTGATTTAAAACCAAGATGCTTAAACTTGTGCCAGTACTTATGTGGGCACTTGTTTCAATTTAATTTGATTAAACATTTAAAGCATAATGAGAAAGGCTGTCTTCGCATTGGGGGAAAAAGGATGTAAGTTATTTTCCCTGTGGACAAAACCTTGCTTTCCAAATTTTCACTTCTCATGTGTGAATTACTCAAAAGAGAATGTTCTTTGCATTTTATTTCTGACCTGTGGTAAGGAAAGGAAAACTAGAGCCACCTAAAATTTGGCAAAAAGTATATGTTAAAATCAGTATCAACCTTTATTAGATTCATGCAAATAGTATTAGTAAGGTCATATAACCAGCTGGGCCCGTGTCCTCCTCTCGGCCATTATTTGCCTGGGGAAGATGCAGAACCTAAATGCAATATGAAGTCAGGAAAATCAACTGAGTTTTAATAGTTAAATTAGGTTTTGCAAAATATCCCACTTCAAGAAGCGTGAACTCCAAGTTAATGAGTGCTTGCTCTAAAACAGTCCTTCTGCAATTTACCTTTCCATTAAGCCAGGCCATCTTTTCTCCTACCCCCAAATGCTGTGCATTATTTCCAGGGGCAGATAATAGCCCTGGTCTGGTAGGTCCTACTGTACACCCTGAATGTAAACTGTGGCAGAGAGAAGTGGCCAACATATAGGAGTAGTGGGTCTTTTTTTCAATCTCCAGGATAAGGCAGTGCATGAAAGGAGTAAATTGGAAACAAGTTAGGATGAAGGGGATGTATGAAGGTCTAGGTAAGTCAGATCCTAACTGCAGGATCCTCTTAGCTCCCTGTACACAGAGTTTAGGCAGCCATGGGGCTCTAGACCAGATGCAGCTTTTGCTGAGTGTAAGAGACTTTTTAGCTGGCCAGGCTTTGAGCCCCGAACCCTGTGTAAGAATTGATTTTCAGGCAAGATTTTGTCATATTTGAAGTGAAACTAGTTTCTCACATCTGTCTAACAGTATGTGTTTTCTTCTCCCCTGGGAGCAGTGGAGTGAAGTGCAGCAGATGATAAATGGTACCCCGATCTACATGTACCAGGACTGCAGCGTGCTTTCTGAGGGTGACACCGATCACTGGCTTCGCACCAACTGGATTTATCGGGGCGAGGCAGCCTCGCGCATTTATGTGGAGCTGAAGTTTACTGTGAGGGACTGCAAGAGCTTCAAAGGTGAAGTGGTGACCTGCAAAGAGACCTTCAATCTCTATTACATGGAGTCTGAACAAGATGTCGGGATCCAGTTCCGCCGCCCGCTGTTCACCAAGGTCTGTACTGCTAGGGGTGAAGACTGAGTCATATCTTGCAGCTTAACCTTGTCATATCTTTCAGCTTAAGCTAGGTGTGTCTTGCTGGCTGGGACAGGCCAGGAGAACCAGCATCTGGGGAAGGGCATGGATAGTAAGTGTTGTCCTTAGAGTAAACTTTACCCCCAGTGCCCTCTGTGATGCTCAGAGCAGTCTTTGCCACAGGAGGCATAGGAGGTTTCAAATGAGATCAGACCTGTGCTCTGCGTAACCTCTTATTTAACCAGACACCATGTAGGTAAGGATTATAAAGGGTTGTGACAGGGCTGGATGGTTACACCAATTTTTAGAAATAGTAAAGCAGAGACCAAAGGAATTTTACTTGCCTTAGGGAATAAAACAAGATTAGACCAAGCACAGAACAGAATCCAGTTCAGGTCTCAGTGGTCCTGATTATTTAGTCTGATTGCCATGAGGTATAGGATCTTGTTTCATAAACCTGGAGGTGATGGTTTGCTACAGTGAAATTCTCCCTGGTGTGAAGGTATTTAGCACTGCTGTATTTTACCTGCTGTTTTCCTCAACGTTGTGCCCTCTTGCCATGGAAACACTGTAATTACAGAATAGAGAACCTCTGCTTTTTTTCCAGAGGACATTCTTTAAGCCAGTTTTGTCCTATAGAAGCCACAGACATACATTATTTGACTGCCCTTTCCTTTGCAGTTTAAATGCAATTTAAATGTGATGTGATGGAAACAAAGAGTAGCAAAGGCCACCACAGGCAGAGCAGAACTCTGGTAACTGATTCCCCTCCCTCCCCAGTGCTCCTCCACCTCCCCTGCAGCCTACAACATGAATTAGTGCGATACCTCCACAATTCCTAAACATGCCTTACGATCCCTGCCAAATGCAGCTGCTCTACAGAGCCTTTCATCTCCCATCCAACTTCAAGGAGTGGGTGGTGTTGTACAATGGGAAGGGGCTTGCGGAGGAGACGATCAGTTATCAGGCTCTCCCACCAAGAAGAAAGGCCACCCCACCTGCAGTCCAGCTCTTCCATGTCACAGGGTGTCACAGAGGCCTTTCCCCTTTGCTCAAGCATGGAAAATATCCTCACTCACTCATTGACTCTTATCCTTTGTTTGCAGAGGCAGTGGGAATGCAAAAGCATGGGAGCATTTTTCACCCAAGCACCTACAGTGCTGAAATATGCTGAGTGCTGCACAAGGAGCACCTTACAGTAGATGATCTAAACTGCAGCAACTACAGCCTAAAAACAGGTGGCTGTAATTCTGTGGTTGGTTTCAAAGCACAACTCTTGAGTGGTGTTGTGAATTTACTGCATGCAATTTACAAACAAAGGAAACTATCACAGAAAAAAGATTTACTCCTATAAGGGGCAATTCCTGAAGATGTCTGAAATCAGAGACTCAGAACACAGGGTACTGTAGGAGACCAGTGAATGACTACAAAGCAGTTGAAGGAGATGATGGATGGAAGGTACAGAGGCAGGAAAAGATGCCCGCCCCATTTTCAACACCTCTTCCAAGTGCAAAGAAAGCATGCAGTGCAGTGGCATTAGAATCAGTTGCCCATACAGCCCCTAAAAAAGGCCTTAGTGTAAAAGAGGCTTGATAGGCATGGGTATCTCAGCTGCTGTGGCCTGCTCAGATGGTAAAGCTGTCGTCTTTCTCTTTCTCACATAGCTCAACACTGTGGCAGCAGATCGAAGTTTCACAAGCAGAGACATCGAGTCAGGGGCCATGCAGCTGAACACAGAAGTGTGCCCCATTGGGAAGCTCTCTCGCCGGGGCTTCTACCTGGCCTTCCAGAACTCTGGGGCTTGTGTAGCAATGGTGTCTGTCCGAGTGTATTACAAGACTTGCCCGGAAGCAGTGCGGGGCCTGGCCCGCTTTCCAGAGACGCTGGCGGGGTCAGAGGGGCTGACAGAAGTGCCTGGGGTCTGCGTGGAGTACGCAGCTGAAGAAGTGGGCTCTCCCCCCAGGATGCACTGCAGCACGGATGGGGAGTGGCTGGTACCAGTGGGCCGATGCCTTTGTGCTGTGGGGTTTGAGGAAGTCGATGGGAGCTGCGTAGGTGAGTATGCAGACACTAGCTGTAGGCCATGGGAGAGGTTCCAGAGAGCTAGAGATCAGAGTATCTGTAAGCAGAAAGTGGGATCAGGAGAGTTAGTGTGGTCTACCTCTCCCTTGCCTACCCTCTGTATCTTATATCTTTCCTTCTCCTTACCTTCTCCTTAGTTTCTCTTTTTCAGTTGTGATTTTTCTCCTCATGTGTCAGGTGTAAGACCAGCACACACCTCTCCACTCCCTCTTGGGCTTCATCCAGGAGCTTTCAGCTCTGGAGCTAGTTTCTGCGAGCTGTAACTATGTGATTGACACTGACTCACTCAACAACTGGTTCTCAACCCTTGAACAGCAGCCTTGTTCTCTCAGGGCAGACGGGTTAGACACACAGAGTAGGGTATTTGTCCTGTGACTAGAAAGCTGAGAGGCAGAGGGGACATGTTTCTCCTCTGTCCCCCCTTTTTCTTGGACTGGGATGGCTCCTCTGCCATGGGAAACCATGTAAAGCGTATTGCGCAATACCGTGGTGCCTGCTCTTCTGAAGAGGAGCAATTAGCAAGCAAAAGAGTCACCAGGGTGCTGGAGTCACAGCAAGCAAGGGTTGTTGGAGTACGAAGTGCAGGGCTCTCCCTTGGCTGCAGAGGGGACAAGATTCAGCTTCTTAAGGCAACTTAGTTTGACATGTATGGTGTTTTGGGGGATACGTCCTACTGCAGGGAGAGAGGCAAAAGACAGCAGACCTCTGCTCTTGTTATCAGAGCTGTATGGCACAAAGCTAAGGCCATAGGGATCCATGCAGTGCTCTCAGATCCAGCAGGTGCCCCGCGTCTTTGCTCTGCTACACGGATCTGGTGTCTCTTGTGAATCCCTACTGCTTGCTGCTCCTTTTGCTCCAGGAGCTGGAGAAGGTTGAAGCACAAGATCCTTGCCCTCCTCCAGCAATCCCCTCTCCTTGCACAGCCCAGCCAGTTTTTCCACTTAGGTGCTACAGAGCTCTCCCCGCCCTCCTGAGAGCACTCCTCTGGGAAGGGGCAGGGAAGCTGTCATGTCTGGACAAGCCTTGACTGCTATCGCAGCACAGGTTCATTCTACATCTGTGCTTTCATCCCACTCCGCCCAAGTACAGCTGCAGCCAGAAGTATGTTTTGCAGGATTAGTAGGGACAGGGGAGATCTCCCAGGAAAGGAAGGGAAGAGGGGAGAACCTAGCAGGAGTAGGGAGAGGTACTTGATGACCAGAGTAGTGTTTTTTTGGAGCATCAGGGGAGAAGGTGGATGCAGGGGGGATATCTTAGGATTTGCTCCCTCAGCAGGAAAGACCAGACTCTGCAATGGACTGCAAGCAGTCCAGCTCAGGATAAAGACTGAAATCACAGGTTTTACTTTGTCCTCAGAAAAGGGGAGGACTTTTTCAGACATATAAAGTGTGACAGCGTGGAAGGCCTGGCAGTGTCATTCTGATTCTGAGTTTTGCTTAGAGTAGGGAGCAAAGAAAAGGGAAAGCTGCACCTTTGCCTTTTAACAGGGGAAAGAACCTGACCTCTGTTACGGGAAAGGAGACAACAGAAAGCTGGAGGGTCAGGTCCTTAACTAGTCCCCTCAATCCCTCAGTGAATTCCCAGCTGTATAAAGCTCTGCTGGGTGCAGAACGGCTCAGCCACCCCACAGTCTCAGAAAAGCTGCGCCTGCCCCAGAGCATTCAGACTTTGCTGCCCATAAACCCAGAGCTCGTGATTAACTTCCTCAAGCATGTAATTTGCTGTGCCCACGGAGGCTGGCTGTGCCCCGGCCTGTGCTCTGTCTCCTTGCTGGGCTCTGCAGGGCGGCAGGGGAGCCGAGCTCCCCGTCAGCCCCGGTCCGATGCCTGCAGCCCTCCCGGCCTGGCTGGCAGACTCACGAGGGGCACCTGCAGGAATAAGGGACGAGGGAAGCGCCCCAGCCATCCTCTCTGCCCTCTGCTGCTTGGTGAGCAGGCGCTTTCCCAGGCTGGTTTTTCCCCATCCCGCCGCCCGGAGCGGGCGCCCAAGGCCCGGGGGAACCGCGGGCCAGCGGGGCTGGGCGGGGGCCGAGGCTGCTGGCTGTGCGGCCGCGNAAGGCATCTCCCGCTCGGAGGGGCTCGGCACCGCCGGTGGCACAGCAGATGTGGGCGGTGGGCTGGAGCGGCGCTGGAGCTCGGAACTGGGGGAACAGAGGCTCTCCTGGGGTCGGAGTTAGCCGTTCTGGAACACAAGGCTTACGAGGAGGGGCTGGAGGAGCTGGGGGTGTTCAGCACGGAGGCTCAGGGGAGACCTTGCCACTCTCTACAAACACCCGAAAGGAGGGTGTAGCCAGGTGGGGATCAGAGCCTCTTCTCCCAGGCAAGTAGTGACAGGACAAGAGGACATAGTCTTTAGCTGGTTTAGGTTGGGCATTAGGAAGAATTTCTTCACAAAAGGGGTAATTAGACATTGGAATGGGCTGCCCATGGAGGTGGTGGAGTCACTATCCCCGGAGCTGTTTAAGGAAAGGCTGGATGTGGCACTCAGTGCCATGGTCTAGTTGACATGGTAATGTTCATTCGCAGGTTGGACTTGATGATCTCAGAGATCTTTTCCAGCCTAATTGATTCTGTGATTCTTGCAAAAGTTCCCAACCCCGAATTTCTATAATTTACTTGCAGACGGTCTCAGCCTGATAAGAGTGCATTTATATTGTGTCATATCTGTGGCAGGTAGTATTATACAGGCAACATCAGAACCTCTGTGGTATACAGGGATGTGGCCATGCACTTCCTTTGTTTTCTATGTCAAAGCTCTCCTGACTCAAACTGATCCAATGTCAGGAACTCTCGAATCTTATGCTGGAGCAAAGGGCAGGAGGCCTCAAAACTTTCGTCTTCAGTCCAGCATGTAGAAGTGTTCTCAGTTGTGAGCAGCCTGAAGATCAAAGTAACTTTTACTGCCTGTTTCTCAAAGGGATAATTTGATCTGGAGTATAAATGGGGAATCTCTTTGGGCTGTGACAATCAATACTTGAGCCTTTTAATTATTTTCAATGGCCTTTGTCATCATTAATCACATAGTTGCATGATTGTATCTCAGAATGATAGATTTTCCTGAATGGTTCTGTTGTTTCCCAGAATCAGAAGGTGCTGGTTGCTCCTACTTGTGATTATTTCTCTTTTCTGGGTTCTTTAAGCATCCCTTCTGATGATGAGTAGTCTTGTTTGGCCTCTATTACTGGAAAGTTTTCAAGGTCCCTCAGGTGTTCCTCTGTGTGAAATAGCAGGAATGGCTGGGTTGGTTTTTTTTGTCTTCTGGATAAAGAATCATTTCCTATACTGTGCTCCACCACAGTAAACCATTTTCTGACTTAGTGTGGGGCTCCTGAACAGATGGTTTTCTCCATTGGGATCTCCTGAGGGATTACACAGGATATTGTTGCTTTTATAGTGCAATATAAAAAGGGTCATTCCCTCAATGCGCAAGTTAAATGCAAAGCGGTAGCTCTGGCAGAAAATTAGTGTATGCATTTCTCAACCATCTGATTAGCAATAGGTTGGTTGTTTTTTAGCTAAAGAACATTTGATTCATTTAGCACAGGCTGGCAAACCAATAAATTCACAGGTTGCCTTAAGCTCTGTCACTGATTTTCTCCTCCCTGCTGCACAACCATAGAGGCGAAGCATTGACCTTGGTAAGCTGACCAGTGCTTCTGTGGGTTGAACTAATAGTAACACAGCAAAAACAGGTTGTCAGATGTTATACTAAGAGTGTGGCTGCTGATTTTTGTAGGACTGGAAGTAGAAAACATGTGACAACTTGTCGCGTGTGTTGTAGTCTGTGTTGTCTTGTAGTCTGTGTTGGCTCCATAGCCAGTCACACTCGATGCTGTGAATGATGAGGTGAACTGATAGTTTCCTAGATATTCCCTAGGGCCCTGCTAGGTGATGCTCTGGTACAACACTTGAAATCAGCAAAGATGCTTCTGCTAAAAAACCTACTTGCTACCCCATATGAAGTCAGCAAGCAGAAGACTCTGAGGACTGCAAGGATTTGTAGCTACTATTTATGGTTCTTTTTTATGGTGTGGAAAGCTTGAAGGACAAGGTGGGAACCAGTCTGGGTTTACACTGGAAGAAGTTTCTGAGGTTGACAGGATTCTGTATTCATACAGCATCTGTGAGGAACTAGATCCCCCTTCTTCAGTCTCAAATCCTGTCACAATACTGATGCTACCTTGAGTTTGCATCTTCTATCTGCTCTGATTGATCCAGGTGATGGCCAGGTGTCCTGGTGTTCCTTCCAACCTAAATATTTTTGTGAACTGAAAAAATGGAGGCAGATAAAGGAGTGTTCAAGAAGCTGAGCAAAACTGCCAGGTGGTTTTTTGTTGACCTGGGTTTATTGATCATCTTATGTTGGCTTCTTTGTCCATCCCCAGCCTGCCAGCGCGGGTTCTACCGCCACTCCCTGGATGCTAAACGCTGCCTGAAGTGCCCCCCCAACAGCTTGTCGGACGAGTCAGGGGCTACGTCTTGTTCCTGCAATGCAGGCTTCTACCGAGCACCTTCAGAGGGCCAGAACATTGCTTGCACCCGTGAGTTGCACACAGAAAGAAAGAACAATATCACACAGGCTGGGGGACGAACTTATTGAGAGCAGCACCACAGAGAGGAACCTGGGGGTACTGGTGGGTGAAAAATTGAGCGTGAGCTGGCAGTTTGAGCTTGCAGCCCAGAAAGCCAAGTGTATCATGGACTGCATCGAAAGCATGTGGCCAGCAGACCGAGGGAGGGAACTCTCTTCCTCCACTCTGCTCTTGTGAGACATCGTCTGGAGGGCTACATCCACGTCTGGGGCCCCCAGTACGAGAGAGACATGGACCTATTGGATCAGGTCGACAGGAAGGCCCAAGAAATGATTGTAGGGGTGGAACACCTCTCTTATGAGGAAAGGTTGAGAGAGTTGGGGTTGTTCAACCTGAGAAGAGAAAGCTTTGGGGAGACCATCTTGTGGCCTTTCAATACTTAGTGGGGCCTGCAAGAAAGATGAAGAAAGGGTTTTAATACCAAGGCCTATAGTGATAGCACGAGGGACAATGGTTTTAAACTGAAAGAGGGTAGATTTAGATGGAAATGTGGAAGAAATTTTTATGATGAGGGTGATAAGACACTGAAACAGGTTGTGGGTGCCCTATCCCTGGTAGTGTTCAAGGACAGGTTGGATGGGACTTGGAGGAACCTGGTCTAGTGGAAGGTGTCACTGCCCATGGTGGAGGGGTTGGAACCAGAAGATGTTTAAGGTCTCATCCAACTCAGACCATTCTGTATTTCCATGAACAATGATATGGGGGAAGAAACAAATGGCTGGAAAATGGGAATGAGAGGTCAGAGAGGGAGAGGCTGGGGTGGGGAGAGGGCTGCATCAGCAGATGGGAAGCTGTCGCAGAACTTCGGGCATTAACAGCTGGATCTAACACTTCCTTTTGTGCTCCCTGTAGGCCCACCCTCAGCTCCCCGCAACGTCAGCTTCTCCCTCATTGGCACCCAGCTGAGTCTGTGGTGGCAGCCGCCCAGTGACAACGGCGGCAGGAAGGACCTGACTTACACAGTCTTCTGCCAGCGCTGCCATTTCCTGTCCTGTGAGCCCTGTGAGGCTGGCGTGGTGTTCTCCCCCAGTGCCTCTGGTCTCACGAAACCTGCAGTGGACGTGGATGGCCTAGAAGCTTACACCAATTACACATTCACTGTGGAAGCCCACAACGGTGTCTCAGGAATGGGACCTGCTCCACAGAGAACTGCTCCAGCTGTCTGGGTCTCAGTTGGACATGCAGGTTAGCAGAAGCAGAGAGAATTTCTTCCTGCTCATCACAAAAAGGAACAGGAATCTCTGTGAATATTTAACCTTTCTCCGTCTTCTCCTTCTGCCTGACACATGTGTTGGTATGGTATGATAAGGATTCTAAAGTACCTCTGCATCTGGCATGTAAAGTCCATTAGTCGTATTCCTTGCAAATCAAAGTAGCAGTAATCATTATCCACCAAGAGCTATGAATCCACCAAGAACTTAACAGAGGTGAGGAGGATGAATCCCTCCCTGTCACACAGCCTAAATATTGTTACCTGTGTGACAGGAAGAACGAGGGCTGTGTCATGAAGTATTTCCCATGACTCAGATATTGCAAAACACCCAACACAACAGAAACACTGGTGTAACTGGAAAAAAAAGGTTTTGAAAGCATGAAGGGATGAGGATGTTAAATCTCGACACATTTCTGTAGGTTGGCTTCAATCTGGCTAGTTTGTCTGTCCTGTAAATACTTTCCAGAGCAGCATGAAATATGATTATAGAAAAGTGACATCACAGTGCTCAACCCTTTGTGTGTTCCCCGGGTTCTAATTTAGTAACAAAATTTCTCTTTAGTAACAAAATGGCTTTCCTTGTGATGCTGTGCGGGGGCAGCACAACTGAGCTAGAAAAGCAGAGCTACTTTTGGCTTGCCTCATCACTTCCTGATGATGATGAAGGACAAGGAGTGAACCAGGCTTAACTCCTCAGTCCTTGCAGATTCTTGAGAATTATCTTTTTATTCATGAACAGCGTGCATTTGCAGTCAGCTGAGAGATTTTGAGCATTGAGTTTCACTGTACCCTTATGCAATGCAGCTGCATTCATAAATCATTACATAGGATAGCTGTGCTACTGCTGCTGTAGGAGCATAAAATCTTAATGTTTTTTATTACAAGTTGGACACTTTCAGTGCAGTCCTGGAATAAATGTAATTTCTTGGAACACGGATTTTGTTTTGAGGGCCAAAGTTATGCTTCCACTGTTGGGGCAGAAGCACACTATTCACAGAAAGCAATTAATTACAACCAGAGGCCTCATTTCCCTTCCACCACACAAGAGAAAAATGGCAGTGGCAATGAGACTGAATTCCAGTTGCATGGTATGACCAGAGCTTCTGGTGGAGAGAGGACTTAGTCTTCATTTTGTTTGTATTTGTCCCTCATATGCTTTATTGTCTCCTCTGCAGCTCCAGTGACAGTATCCCAGTTTATTCTGACACAGAGAGATGACAGTAGTCTTTCTGTTTCTTGGCTTGCCCCACGGCAACGCAGCCGGACCTCAGTGGAGTATGAGGTCATGTTCTTTGAGAAGGTAAGGCCTGCCTGATTTGCTCTTCCCCCTTCAGCCAAAGGGGTGGAAGTGCCCTCCTGTTCAGCATGCATTTGTTCCTTGATCCTCTTCGGTTCCTGCAGGGAGAGGAGGCACGTTACACAGTGAAGCACCTTCTTGAGCCGAATGTCACTCTGAGAGACCTGCAGCCAGACACGGCCTACCTGCTCCGTGTAAGATCCATCACACCCCTTGGGCCTGGGCCCTACTCCCCGGAGCAGGAATTTCGCACCCTTCCACCAGGTAAAGGACAAGAGCTGGTATCTCATCTGGGAGAAGCTCACTTCCCAATCAGATTGTACATTCTCATGGTACATGGATCTCTTTTTGTGTTCTGCTGGCTGTAAGGCAAGACACCACTCTCCTGAGTTCCTTGTCACCAGAGCCAAGCCTGTTGCTTTGTAAAGAAAAAAGGCATTTTTCTTATTTCCTTCCTGTCATAAAATTTGCTTGCACTATCCCCTTTAGACCTGATCAGTCTCAGTTTAGTGTGTTGTACTGGCACAATATTTAACCAGACCTTAATTTAGTTCTTGAAAGACATTTTAATTCTGGCTGATGTTTCTAAGTTTGAATGCTGGTCAAATGATTACCATATGCCTCCTTTTGTGTGCCAGTTACTATTGAAAAGGAGAACTCAGAGGACCTCAGCACTATTTTTTCCAGCTTTATCAGTTCCACTGTGTGTAGTCCTGCTCCTGAATGTAGCTCTGCCCAAAGAGATGGTATGTGCCACTGAAAATAATTCTTCACCAAAGTACAAGGTGTAGAAGGCCAAGCTGTCTGGGCCACTAGAATACCTTTCTCCCGTGCCAAAGAACATCTTTTATAGGCCTGACATCCAACCTCCTCTTTCCCTGGGTCACCCAGAAACTCCCCCTTAATCTGAAGTTTTCTCTGACAGAATTTGCTCTCTCTTCATTCCAGAGACTCCTATTGGCGCTATGAATAACTTTAGAAATACATGTATTGAAGTGCTGCATTTGAAAGACTAATTTTATTGTAATGAAATAAGGACACAAGGAAGAAAGCTAAAGCATACCTTAATGTAACTAAATGGTTAAATTTAAAGTGTAAAAGCTGATAAGGTGTTGGGATACCATTACTGGAATATAAAGGTTGGGCCCTTTTTGGCACCAGGAGCTTTTGGTAAAATCTTCATGAAGTCACAGTGACAAATGATGATAAAAAAAATGATATTTAGCCAATTAAATAATGTACTACAAAGGCCCTGTGGAAAAGATGTAAATTAGCATGCACAATTGCTTTGATTAAGAAAGAATAGGTTAGAAAATAGTTTCATCAATATTATGCTTTATTTCAAATGAAAGCTGATCACCTTATCATGCCAAGACAAAAGTATTTTGAATATGAAAGGGATTAAAAAGAAGTGGCAGCAAGGTTTCATTTGATGAGAGTTCTTGTTTGATAATAGTAGGAACATTTTTTAGCTGTTATAACCTAGGAACACTAGTGTAGCAGGATTTGCAAGGAGAGGCAATTTTTTATTTAAATTTTCATTTGAGAATTTAGATCCCTTAAATTCATGCGGAAGTCTTGTGTATCCAAAAGCTTGTCCATTTTATTAATGAAGATACTATTTCATCTTCCAAACCTTAGCTTTTTGCTTTTAACAAAGCAAGGACATTATCTCTGTCTCTTGATTTCTGCTTAACTAAGCTGGTGATTTTTAATAATTTTGGTGGGATGAGTCAGAGGAAGAATAACTAGTGTTAATTAGACTTTATGGATGCTGACCATCGGACTTGATGTTAGGAAACACTTCCCCACACAGTTCTGTGTATCATCTATTCCTTGCTTTAAAATCTGCTCATCTATTAAAAAAAAATAAAAAAAATTGGGGATTTTTTTTCCTTGTGGATGTTTTCCTAAATCTCTTTTGGGAAAATATTAAAAAGATGTAGATTGTCATTACATCTCCATTAATTCATTTGAAGTTCTTTTTTTTTTTTCAGTTATGGGAAATAAGTTTTAAAAAGACCAGTGGAGGTAATATAGCATTTTCTCTGATGAATTCAAATGTACTTTGCGGAAATGCCTAGCTTTAGCTTGAGAACCTAAATGGAAGGAGACAGCCTGTGTTATGTGAACACTATCAGAAAGCTGTCCAGCCACAGAATGAAACCACATGATGCTCAGTTTTGAGGAAACAGGAATATGAAAGACTGCAAGTTTGTAAGTTAGTACTTGTTTCAGGAGTCCTAAGTAGTGAGGGGCTTTTGTTAGGGTAATTAGACAAAGGACCAGCACCTGATATTGATGGGAGGGGAGCATGCGGTTAGTTGCATAAACAAGAAGAGAGTCACTTTAAACTGTTGGGGAAAATCATGTCTTTGTTTTGCCATAGTTTAAATCTGCTGCTGAGAAGGAAGAAGGGCCTGATCTGAAAGGATTGTTGGAGAGGAGTGGGAGGGAAGGAACATCTGTTCTTCACTTTTGGAAGTGTTATGGAATTTAAACGGGAAATCAGACATAGGGATAAATTACTCTACTGGACGACCAAGACTGTGGATAGGAGTCAACCAGATAACCACCCGAAGGTGCTCCATGCACGTGAATAACAGTGTGATAGGACTCCCATCTGGTGGCTCTGCTGTCTGGAAGACAAGTAGCTGTAACTTGCCTAATGCCATTAACTGGTAGAAGCTGGTTGGTATGTTCCAGACAAATAGATATTGGCCTTTTAAGTGATACGTTCTCTCCCTTTGTTTCTGCAGACACGGGAGCTCTGTCCGGTGGAGTCATAGTCTCTATTATCTTTGGAGTTCTCCTATTTATTGGGCTGATTTTGGGATTTCTCATGTTTCGGCGAAAGTAAGTATTGGTTTTTGGTATTGGAAAAGGTATAGATGTAGGAATAGCTGAGCTATGGGAGCTTGAGAAAGGGAGGCCCTGATTTTTCACAGGATACTGTATAAGTAGAGGTTAGTTAGAGAAGAAAAATACCAGTGTGCTGCAGCAAGATGGAAAGGGCCTCAGTAAATAATTTTGATTAGCAGGATTGGAGGGATTGATATTTTAAGATAACGTTTGCTGTTGGGAACAGAGGAATATGTTGTGATTTCTCAGTTTTCTGAGAAAATAATCATATTGTTATCATGACAGAGGAATAAAAACATTGTTATGGTGCAATCATTTCTATAGCTGCTTACCAGCTGAGTGGTAATACATGTATCCAGTCGTTTCAAACCATTTTTCATATACCATTACTGATGGGGTCTTCTACCCAGATACAGAATTCTACTTTCTTTCTCAATGTCTATAAGGCTGCTATTTCTTGGTTTGGAGAAGATCAGATATTCTACCAAAAGCTTACGGAAAACATGAAATAAACAGACATTTGTCCGTAACTCAGCACAAAATTCCCTGTATGAAAACAAAGCTCCATTTCTAAATGTTAATGAAGCATCACATTTTATTGCCAGCTGTACTTTTCCAAGTAGGTGCAGTATCTGGTTCCACTTTGCTCTGTGCTATCCTGAGCTCTCTCCCTAACCAGCTAGGGCAGACACCTTGGAAGTCTTGCTTTTCCCTTTGCTGTCTGTTGACCGTTTTATTTTCATGACTCTTTCTGATATTCCAGGAGGGCTCGTCGGAGACACGCACGGCCAGATTACAATACTTCGGGCTTTGAGCGAGGTGAGGTTCGAAGGGGTAATAAAACCAGGGGGAAGTCTAGAATGTGTTGGGAGGAATGAAAAGAAACATTAGTTTGAAACCAGACATCGGCATGGCTTTTCTGATGTAATTTGCCTCTTCCCACAACAGTTCTACTCTTCAACATAGGTTTGGTAGATTTTTTTACTGCCATTGTCAGAAGCCCATGGACTCACTTCTGCTTTTGTAGTTATGCTTTAAAAAAGTTGTCCAGAGGGTCAACAGGTTAATTTGCTCTTTTGTTTCCCTTTACCACAGAGAAGGTCTGGTTGAAACCCTATGTAGACCTGCAACCATATGATGACCCCAGCAGAGGAGTGCTGGAATTCACTAAGGAATTGGACGTCTCTTGCGTCACTATGGAGAATGTGATCGGAGAGGGTGAGTTACTTATTGCTTTCCCCAACTTTCAGCTTCCCCACGCTGTTGTTTTGCTGCCTGTCCTCGAGTTCATCTGTGACATTTTGCCTCTGGTTGTCTTCAGGGGAGTTTGGGGAGGTCTATCGTGGGTCCCTGCGACTCCCAGGGAAAGAACGTGTTGTGGTTGCTATCAAGACTCTGAAGTCAACATATTCAGACTCGCAGTGGTGGAACTTCCTGCGAGAAGCAACAATTATGGGGCAGTTCAATCACCCGAACATTGTGCGTCTGGAGGGAGTTGTCACCAAAAGTAAGTAAGAGTGTGTGTGAGAGAGTCCTGGGATGAGAGCAGAAACTGGCACACTTCTCAGGCCTTTCTTAGAGTTTGCTGTGAGAGAGGCTGTTCTGGGAGAAGACAGGCATTGTCATGTCAGAGAATGAGGAAAGGAGGAGAGGTATGGATTTCCAGCAGAGTCCTGAGGCAGTGTTAGGAGAGATCTTCTAGGGCTGGTGAGTAGATGAGAAGTCAGGATAGTGTCAGGGATGCTGCAAGGGACATGTGTGCAATATAAGGAGGAGTACAAGATCATTGGGAGATGTGTGAGGAGAAGGGGCAGCCAGTGTGCCATTGGGGGTGTTAGCTGGGGTTGGACATGGTTCTCTGTGTGTGGGAATATGGAGAGCATTGAAAGGCATGAGTAAGAGAATTTGAAAAAGGCTGAAACCCTCTTGTCTTCCTCAAGGGAGGCCAATGATGATCATCACTGAGTATATGGAAAATGGAGCACTGGATACCTTCCTCCGGGTGAGAAACTCCAATCTGTAATAGGCTTGTGTACTGCCAGAACTTGCACTTGACCTGGATTTAGGGCAATAAAATAAAACTGGAAATAAGATCTAGACATCCACTTACTTTCTGCTTACTGACATTTCCAGTGTCAGCAGCAGAAGCTTAATGCCATCCAGTTTGTTCAGTGACAAGAGCAGCGTCTTTGGTAGTTGAAATGCAACTGCTTAATGATGACTGGAGACCACCACCAGCCCCTTAGTGAGAACCTGTTGGGGCCTTTGGGCTGCAGCATTGCCTTTTTTGCTTGTTCACCACTGTCCACTTTTGTATGTTGATAAGGTCAGTGACTAGAAACCAAGCGGATCAATGTCACTTCTCTCACTTCTTCTTCCATGCAGGAGAATGAGGAAAAATTTAGCCCTGTGCAGCTTGTGAGCATGCTGCAGGGAATAGCCTCTGGCATGACCTACCTTTCAGAACACAATTACGTGCACCGGGATCTGGCTGCTCGCAACATCCTGGTAACACGCAGTCTCCAGTGCAAGGTGTCTGACTTCGGTCTCTCCCGAATTTTGGAGAATGACGCAGAGGGAACCTATGAAACCAAGGTAACGCAAACCCGATCTTTCAGCCTTGTAAATTAACTGTAGGCTCTGAGGAAAACCTGTAGTAAAATTGCAAGTCATGGTTGGATGGTTCACTCCTTTTGTCTCTGGAGTCCAGGCTGCTTTTGTTTGCTAAGAAATTCAGAGGGACTGTGGTGTTAAAATGAGAAGCAAAATAAGAGGTCTGATCTCTTGGACTCAGTTACTAAATCTGGCTTTGAAGATAGCCTTGCTGTGATCAGAGTTTTGGACTAGAGTCATCTCCATGTCTCTTTCAGTGAAAGTTCCAGTAATTCTAATGCATGGTGTCCTTCAAAGCAGGGCTGTGACAGGTGTCAGGCTCTTACTCCCACAGCAGAGATTTTGTGTAGCGTTCAACTGAACAGAGGGCTTAAACTCATTTACTTTTCAAGAATGTTTCTCTCCTTTTGAGAAATTTCCCTGGGGTGGCTACATGTCACTTCAAATGAAGTGGGCCCAATCTCTGAACCACTTTTTAAGGTCCTTGCATGAAAACAGTGGAGAAATACAATGCAGTGATACATGCTGGATACACTATGTTTCTGCTCTTTTACAGGGTGGTAAGATTCCTATCCGATGGACAGCCCCAGAGGCCATTGCTCATCGCATTTTCACCTCAGCCAGTGATGTCTGGAGCTTTGGAATCGTCATGTGGGAGGTGCTGTCATTTGGTGACAAGCCATATGGGCACATGACCAATCAAGAGGTAACAGACACTGAGTTCAAGGATTGATTTTAAAAATAAATGAGACATGTGGGTACAACTTTTGTAGATATCCCTCAGCCTGCAGTCTTGATTTTCTTTTGAACGCATAACTACTGTGTTTCCCTCCCTGCTAAAAATCAGTGCAACCAAGTCAAGGGCAATAAGTATTGAGGTGTCAACAGCAATAAGCCAAATTAAAGAGTGGTTAAATCAGCCATGGCGTTTGGATCTGGAGATACTTTATATTGGTTTTGTTTTCTCCTTCCTCTGGCTTTGGTGCATTATGTCTGGTCTCATTCTAGGCTCAGAACATGCTGTTAAAATTATTCCTTGGAGTCTGGTTCCCTTTCTCTCACTGTGCCTGTGCCAGGACCGTTTGGTCCTCACTTGTCCTCACTTCTCATGAACATGTCCTGAGTGGCAAATGGGAGCTGAACTAGCAAAGGATGAAAATCCATGCGTATGCCACTTCAGTTTTTGGCATCCCTTAGGTGTCTTGATCCTGTGCTGTGCTGCCCAAACCCTGTGTCATACACGTGTAATCTGCACCAACCCCTCCCTGGCTGCACACTGTTAATTGTCTGCTCCCAGAGGTCTCTGGCTCCTCTTCTGCACTCTCTGCTCTTGGCCAGATTTCTCTGTGTCCCCTGTGCAGGTGATGAAAAGCTTAGAGGATGGGTACCGGCTCCCTCCGCCTGTGGACTGCCCATCTATCCTCTACGAGCTCATGAAGAGTTGCTGGTCACACGATCGGATGAGGCGGCCTCATTTTCAGGAAATCCGGGCCCAGCTGCAACATTTCATCTCCAGTCCCCAGCTCCTCCGGCCTGTTGCAGACTTTGATCCCAGGTAAGCAGGCTGTCACCAGAGGAGGAAGGGTTAACTGGGACACCTCACCTCCCTGTCCCCAGCAGGAGGAGAGGCAGTTCGAGCAATGCAGACTGGAAAGATGTGCCTTGAGTGCTCTGTGTGCAGAAGATAGTGGTCATCTGTGGCTCCTGGTGACAGAGGGCAGAGCCACTGGCCTGCTCGGGCCTCACTGTGCAGAGAGCAGATTAGTTGGCTCAGCCCTAGCTGGCTCAAGGGGTGCTTGCTTCCCCTTTGGTTACTGTCTCCTAGTGCTGTCCGTTCCACGTGGCTGCCTGGCTAACAAAGGGTTTGTGTGTCTCCAGGGTAACACTCCGTCTCCCCAGCTGCAGTGGATCTGATGGGATCCCCTACCGATCCATCCCCGAGTGGCTGGAATCCATTCGCATGAAGCGCTACATCTCCAACTTCCGCACTGCTGGCCTGGACACCATGGAGTCCATTCTGGAGCTCACTGCTGAGTAAGTGCAGGCCAGGCTCCCACGAGGCACCTCAGGCTGTGCTACAAGTAGCTGTGCTCATCCCTGTGTGATCTGAATAGGCACTTATATTTAATTGGGAGGCTTCTCCCCATCCTGCTCCATGCAGTTAAATGGAAGTGGGCTGGCTTCTTGACCTAAAAGGGAAGAATCAGCCCAGAACTGGGAGCAGCCCAAACTGTGAGACTAATTCCCCAGCTATCCATGTTCATGCTTGAGGGTCTTCAGGGGTCTTCAGCTGCTCTGAACTCATATCAGACACAAACAGCAAGGGGAAAGAATAGATGGCAAACAGATCTCTAACCTCACCTTCTCCCCACCCTTGTAGGACTTTGAAGACAATTTCCTTGCCACAAACTCCATACAGACTAGTGATATCCCCCCCTACTCCATCAGTCAGGAACTGTTGTGTCATAGAGCAAATCATTCTGGGCTACTCAGAAGGACTCAGAATAAGGTGTGTTATATTGTCAGGGATGTTCAGCCAGCTCCAAGCAGGGCAGTTACATGAAACAAATGAGCAGGCACAGACCTGCTGAAGGGTTGAGACATGGCCCCTATCACAAGCTGATTTAATCACAAGTCCTGATTTACTGGGAGCACAGGATTAGCCACGAGGTGGAAGAGGTCAGTTGACTGGGTGGCAGAGGTAGCCAGGGAAGGGCAGGAATATCAAGAAGTTTCTTCTTTCTAGAGAAAAGGTAGGTGTATTAGGAGACACTGAGGGAAAGGAAGCTTTCTGAACTAATGCTTGGTTACTATTTCTTACCCACACCCTCGTCCCTAAGGAACAAGAATAGCAATTAATTTTTTCCTTTTATTTCCCATTTCCTTCAGGGACTTGAAACAGATGGGAGTGTCACTTCCAGGCCACCAGAAGAGGATCTTGTGCAGCATCCAAGGCTTTAAGGAGTGATCAGTTGTTGCATTCTTAAGCTTGAAAATTGCCCATCCTTACCAGATATCACTTGGAATCATTCCTATGGCAATTGCTTCCAAATGAGTGACTGGACAAGCAAAGCAAAACAAACAGAACTGGAAAAGCTCATGAGGCAACACCACCTGCTCTCATTTCTGTTCCCCTTGCTTTAGCTCTACAGCAGCCATCAGTACGTTTCAGAGCACTGGTCTTAGAAACTGTTCTCTGTCTTCTGCAGTCCACTTTGTGCAGCACTAAATAGGCCCTATAGTCCACATAGTGGAGTTTCAGACCCTCATCAAATCACGTGGAATACAAAGTGGGTGGAGGGTGGTGGATAATGTTTTAAGGTTGGAGATCAGGGTTCAAGATAGACTGGGACATTCAGGGAGCAGGCACAAGAATGCAGACAGGTAGAGACAGGGCTCATTCACTCCTTGGCATACATTCCTTCTCACTTCAGCACCCTTTCGTCTTTCTTATTTTCCATCCGGAACAAACTATTGAGTCCTTCACAAGGCTGCTGGTAAGGCATATATTTTTTAATGCAGCCGTTCCTGCCGTGAACACTACCCTGTGGTGTACGTCTTTCTTTGGAGGAGAAACTGGGAGAAAAAGCACACCCCCCTGTAAACTTGTGTGATCACATCACCTCAGCATGTTGCTGTTTTGCACATGCGCTCTTCAGACAGGAGATTTACATCTCTCCAAACTGCTTAATACCTTTTCTTATGCCGTGGACAGAAAACCCTTTACGTATCCATTTTTCTCTGCCCCTTTTTAAGAGAGACAATAGTCTTGTTTGGCCGGAATAGGGAAAAATGGGAAAATAGGGAAAAATGTGTAGGTGGTCTGTCTTACTCCTTCTCTGTGGAGGAAATGTTATTATTTATCAGATCTCAAGAGAGTTATAGTCTGTAAATAATATTTTGTAAATAAAACTGGCAGAGCAGGCTGCATTGGAATTCTTTGGCTTATTTCAAATGTGACTGAGACCTTTAGCACACATATCATAAGTCCCAGAAGGGTCCTCACATCGATCTTTAGTTGTTCCAGCCAATGGTCTTTGTCCATTTAACTGAAGATGTAACGTGGAAGTGCAATTACATTAGGATTAAAGGATACCTTTGCAGCTGGTCACTTCAGATTTGTTTCTTTCAACCCATTTACAGGTGTGTATACCTAACATCCAAGTGCATTGTTTTACAGGTCCTGTGATTATTCCTAAATCATAAATATTAGCAACTACTGCTGTGTTCGATGAAATATATGTGAGTAGTACTTCTTTCTCCTGCAGACTAGACTGTCCAGGAGAAAGAAAAATTCTCACTGATGTTCCTAAGACTTTCTCCCACTCAGGAAGAGTAGCTACCTTAAGATTTATTTTTCAAGTCTAGGTTGGTGAAGGTGAGTGCTACACATTTCAGCAATGTGACTTGCTAGAGATAACAGTGTTTCCATAAATGTATAATGCTCTAAATTCTTAAGGCTATAAATTAACACTGCTGCTTTTGGGAAGGCCTTGCTTAACTGTAGATGATAGGAGGGCTAAGAAGCAGAGATCTAAAGAACTGCAGCCTGATGCAAGAAGGATGGTTTCTATTCAACACAGAGCACGGCTACTCAAATCACTGTAACTATAGCAAGAGAGAGAGCTGAAAAGCAGAGCTCTGAATTTTCAGTACATCAATCTTAGTAATAGATGTCTTTAACATGAAGTACAGATAACCAGTAAAGTTGCTACCTGGCAGATACCCAAGCTAGCAGATAAGCCCTGAGGAGGCTGACACAAGATTATGAGCTTGTGTCATGCACGTGTAAACTTTGGCCTGTCGCTGCGGGTGATAGAGAAGTGGGAGTGGTTGATACATCAGATGCTTGTGTTGCCATGCAGAGGGACCTTAATAGGGGGGAGAAATGAGGAGATTCAGGAAGTTGAACCAAGGGAAATGCAGAGCCTCATGACCAGGGAGGAAGAGTCACACGCGTCAGTTCAAGCTGGGGACTGGAAGGCAGCTTTGCAGGAAAGGACTTGCAGGTCCTTTATCAAAAGAAGACAACAGTACCTGGGCTGCATTTCAGCAAATTCATCACCAGTAACTGGAAGGAGGCAATCATTCCTCTTTATTTAAGCATTGGTCAGACACTTGAAGTGTTGTGTCTAATTTTGGGGTCCCCAGTACAAAGAAGAATATAAACTTAATGGAGCAAGTCCAGTGAAAGGCCACTGTGGTTTTGAAGGGATTAGAGCATCTGACATACAGGGAGAGATTGAGAGAGCTGGAGGCTGTTCAGCCCCAAGAAGAGAACGTTTGGGTGGCTTTTATCATTGTTTATAAATACCTGATGGGAGTAAAAAAGGAGCCAGACACTCCTCAGTGGTATCCAGTTAAAGCAGCAGCAGTGAGAACACACCAAAATGCAGTAAGTTCCATTTGAAGGTGAGAAAAAAACTTACAGTGAGAGTTGTTAACACTGGAACAGATTATCCAGGTCTCATCCTTTAAAGTATTAAAAAGCAACCTGCTCTGTTTGACCCTGCTCTGGGCACAAAGGTCCCCTCCAACTTCAAGTGTTAGCTGCTGAATCAGCTGGCCTGGTAGAGAAGAGGCTGTTCAGTTCCATGTCCTCAGGGTACAGCCAGTAGCAAGCCTGAGCATGTATTCCCAAGAGGCACTCATGCACAGAAAATCCCCAAGTCTGTGATGTGTGCACGTATATAAACGCGCACACACTGCACACGACTGGCCGGAGGCAGAGAGCACAGCAGACATGCAAGCACAGCACAAACAGCCTAATCCCCTTCCCGGTTCTGGCTGATCAGGATGAACCTGTTGGAGAGAAACACATGCGTGTACACTATGGATCCCTCTAGTGCCTGACAGCAGCCATCCTGCAGCTGGCTCCACACCCTGGAGCCTGAGTTGCTCTCCTCAGTTGCTGGCACCAGGATATCCAAATCCTCCAGGCCTGCACCCCTGCTGCAGCGGGGGGCATGCAGACACGCACACACACACCCTGGAGCCCTCCAGGAGATAGCCTTAGACATGGGCTCTACCCAGCAGCTGGCTCCAGGATTCCCTGGTCTCCCAGTGTCCTCACACACAGATGCAAACTCTTCTCTTTCAGCTGGTCTCCAGACCCAGGAATAGCTCCTGGGAGCTTGAGCAGCTGACTCACACACATCTTCAGAGCATTTAGCCACACCCACAGCCATGCCATGTCCAGGCTCTCAAATCTCTTACTTTATTCACCAGCTACTCTGACTTGATTTCACTGGTGGTAACACGAGGACATATGCACCCACACAATATACACGCACTCAGGCCTGTCCAGGCACTGGCATTTAGATCCACTTGCACACAACAGATTCTATGCACAGGGAACCAAAAAAAAAAAAAAAAAAAAAAGCTATTATGAAGACAGGACAGACCACACTGATGACACACAGGGCATGGCCAGACAAGCGTACTGTGCACACGCAGCCACCTCCTTCTGTGCCCTTTTCCTGTCGGTTTTTCCCATGGTGCTTCCCATCCTTGAGCACTCGTTTCCTGCCTTTGATCTCTCCCCTACACATCCCATGCCCCTCACAGGGCAAACCTCCCTTTAACCCACGAGGTAATAATCCCCTCCCATTGACTCCACCGGATAGGGTCCTACCCAGACATCAAGGCTATGGTCCCCTGATAGCTCTGGGAGGAGCAGAATTAGTGCTTCTTTACACGACCATTGTTCTTCTCTGCACTCCTTGGTGGTTGTGGGCACAAGCTTTTAGTAACATGGTCTAGAACCAACCTCTCACAACAATGCCTATAAACTAGCAACAACTACAGCAGGAAAGAAAAATGTGTGATTTGTTTATTCTCTACTCATTCTATAGAAAACCTCAAGACATTTACTGGATCAATTTGCATGCAGTCATTAAAGATTTTCCCCAAACTGGCAAGAGATCAAGAGTAGGTTTTATGTCTCTGAAGTGCAGAAACATTGGTGATGACCACAAAGATGAGTCTCACCTGCAGTGACCATCACAGTACCATGCTTAAAACCATAAACATCAAGCACATTTTCTGAGAAGCAAGTCAGGGGCAAAGCAAACAAAGTGTGCACTTTTATTGCAATCCACTTCCATCTCACTGGAATACCCACCTCTGAGTGATACGTGAAGCAGACTACAATAATGCTGTACTGAACTGCAGTCTTCCACTGCTTTAAACGAGAGCTACTCTTCAGGCACAGAAAAACAGAAGTCTGGAAGGGAGACCAAGAGGTGGAGAGAGAAAGGCCATGTTCAGACTCTCCTGATCTCCAGAGGCTGGGTGGAATAGCCTTATGTGCATTTGGCAACGTATAAAAAAAGCTATACAATGGCAGTTCTACTGCCAAAGACAGCAGCTCTCACAGGTGGCTGAACAAATACAGCAGACACAGGTTAATGGAAAAAACCCACACATTTTATTGGATGCAAACAGTGGTTGGACAGTGTCGTTATTCAAAAGGTTTGTTCAGTTTGAGACAGTTTCTAGTCCAGGAAATGGGGCTCGGTGCAGAAACACTTAGAGCCAGACAGTACATTGCAATTACACTGCAGCTTTCACCGACAGCAGTGAAAGAAACCCTACTGGAACAGGAGACATCCCTCAGTCTGCTGAATCCTCATCCACGCACTGAGACGCCTCCTCCTCACCATGTGCTGCCCGTCCCTATGACGGTCTTCATTTGTAAACATGCATTCTTTGGACTGCTTTGCTACTCTGGTTCCCAGCCTGGCTGTCCAGAAAGAGCACTGGGAAACAATTCATTTTGGGAACGGAAAAAGTCTTTTTCTTTTTTTTAAAAAAAGTTTCCAAACTCAGAAACAGAGTAGTATTTCAAACACTGCCAGTTTAATCTGGCTAAGGAAAAAGATGACAAGACAGTTATTCAGTAAAATCCATTAGAGACAGAAAAGCTATAGCAGGTTAGCTTTTTCCAGCAACAGTAACAGATTCCCACTACTTTCTGCCTCCACACTCTAACCCAGGTGAGGGAGCAGGCAAAGGACGACACCCTGATAATGAGGTGGCACAAGATATAAAATAGAAGAAGTGGGGCCGAGATGCAGGCTTCCAACTTCTGAAGTCAAATCATCGTTCTTGGCTCCATGGAACTGAAGAAAGCTCTCAGCCCTTCCCAGCACCTGCACCAGGTCTTTCTTGCTTCTTCCACCAGGCGGTGGTGGAGGTCTGATCTTTCTCCTCCAGAGTCTCGAGGGAACAGTGATGGTGCACTCACCTTGATCACAGCCCCTAGCCTGGAACACAGTGGCCAGGAAGCCATGATAGGAGAGGAGGTCCTTTTCTTGGTGGGTGTGCAGAGCGAAGGCTAGGAGTTGTGAATCCTACATGAGTAAAAAACTGCGCTGGCATAGTCTCCATCGGTAGCAGTCTGCCTTGTCAGGCAGAGGGGAAGGACAATGGCAGGGAGGGGAGGAGTACTGAGTGCGGGGGTCTCAAGGGAATGCCCCCTCCGAGCTCCTCAGCGCGCTGTTTTGGCGCGGACGGTGTGACACTTGATACACAGCACGTGTCCATCCAGAGGAAAGCACCCGTTCTCGTCTGCTTCAATGGACAAGGGCTTCCCACAGTCCTACATAGGAAGAGGGAGGGAGCTCAATGATGACCAAGAACAGGGTGAAGGCATTCAAGGACATAAGAAATGCCCCACAGGGTCAGGATAATCACTCGGAGCCTACTGCTCTGTCCCACCACTGCACCACCACTCTGGTGGTGCTAATGGGAGATGCCGGTTTGAGGGGAGAGCAATCCCATCAAATTCCCCTCCTATATACAGCTGATGTATTGGGTTGATAGAGAATGCAACAACACTGCATAGTCCCTGTGCTCATGTCTGTGAACATCTAACCTTTTCCTGAACATGCTTCAAAACCCCTCCAGATTAATTCAAAACAACTTCAGTGTTTGGTCAGCATAAGACAACAAAGGTGCCCAGTTTCTGGTGATGGGCACAGGAGACATGGGAGGACTGGAGCCACCAGGCTTACCTCACACTTGTAACATTTCATGTGGAAATTTTTCTCCAGTGCAACAACACGCACTGTCTCATCCTTTCCAGGCTCTGGCATGATAGGTTCACTACAGACTGAGCAGCGTGGTGCATACTTCCTGCAACACAGAACCATGGAGGAGACCATGACCACAGTGGTGACACTCAAGGCAGGCCTCTCAGTACTGTTCAAAGGCATTAGCAGCAGAGGAATTATAAATGTTTAGGTGGAAAGACATCTTAATACTTTGCTGACTCATTTTTAACTTCGTATCTGACAGATGACAAGGGCAACCCAACCCCGTACCGCAGCAAAAAGCAGCAGGTGTGAGGGAATCTGCCTTCTCTCATACACCACATGCACGTGCTCTCTCCATACCTGTGGTAGTCATCCACACAGTGAGGCTGGTTGGACTGGTCCACAATAAAAGAGGTCCCCTCCAGGGGAGTATGGCACATCACGCAGGTGAAGCACTGGGGATGGTATGAGTTACCGGTGGCCTTCAGCATCCGGTCTGTGATGGTCTGCTTGCAGACACTGCACTTTTCCAAGGTGCTCTGAGCCCAAAGAAAACAAGTAAGACACATGAATCCAGGCTCCCACCCCTGTGAGGCTACACCACAGAAAGCAAAGACGGAAGGAGGAAGGGAAAGCAAGAGAGAACAATCACAGCGAGCTCAGTTCTCTCCAGCAGTTTTCACCCCACTGACTCACAGCATAGCAGTCCTCGCAGAAGGGCTTCTCATCCACATTGTAGAACTGCTGCCCCTGCAGCTGCTTCTCACATTTGAAGCAGGTGAAGCATTCCACGTGGAAGAGGCAGTCTAGGGCCCTCACAGCCGGCTGGGTTCGTGACAGGGGCTTCCGGCAGAAGCCGCAGAGCTCTGTCAGTGGAAGAGGAAAGGGATCAGGAGGGATGAAAAACCCGAGTCTTAATCTTACTGCAGTCCATTGAGGGCACGCACCAGAAGTTGCAGCCTCTGCTGGGGGTGGATGCTCCATATCCTTCATTAGTTTCTGGGTCAACTTCTCCAGCTCTTCTACCTCCTTCATTGTCAGACAGGAATTCCCCCTAGGCGGATCTGCACTGGAACCTGTGGGTCTATGCTGCAGGAAGAAGAAACTTTCAATCCCAAAGGACAGACTCCCTCCCACCCTGTCCCTAATAAACCTATTTCTCCTGCCTTTACAGGTTCTCTCTGTTCATCTCTAGCAACAATCTGCCATCCACTGGGTTTGATTCTTTCCCAACTTCACGTGAACTCCTCCACCACTATCTCTACAGTTGTATCTCTTTCAGATGGGCAACAGCCTCCCCACAGCCTGGGGCAGATCCACCCTCATCCTCCCAACTTCACTCCCAATGTGCCTGCCCAAAGACACCAGTCCCATGGCTCTCTCTTTGCCTTACTGTGTCTTTTGCAGCAGCAGGTTGTTCGGTTGGGCGTGGCTTCTCCTGCACTTGAGGTCTTTCCCTCTGCTGGGCATAGGTAAAATTGGGGGGCTGTGGTCGAGAGGAGGGGCCTGAAGGTGAAGGGGCTGTGAACTGAGTCTGGAGGGAGGTAGGGTATCTTGTAGAATTTGAGGGAGCCACTGGAACATTGTCACCTGATTTGGACAGAGACTTAGGAGAGCCAGCAACAGGAGATGGGGTGAATTTAGGGGTAGGCTGAGCAGAAGGGAGAGAGGGGGGTGGAGGGACTGGTGCCTGGGTCTCCTTGCGTTGCTGTGGGGCTGCCCATGGGGTTGGGGTAGGGTTCAAATCCACCCCAGGGGGCTTGAAAGATGAACTTCCACTTGGCTTTGGTGTGAACTTGGAAGGGAAGGAATGAGGAGTATCTTTGGGTGCAGATGGTATATCCACAGGGGCTTTTGGGGCCAATGGTTTCTCCAGAGAAGCTGTGGATCCTGGGGTTATCTGTAAAGAGGAGAAGCAGCACAGAGAAAACAGTCAGGTATCAGCAAGGTGGAAGAGAAAATATGCCATCTACAGCAGTGAGTCAGCCAGCAGCTATCCCAGACCAGAACGCGAGGAGTTCCCACACTGGGGCATATTGAGCAGCACTGACAAGTTGGAAGATCCGTGCTTTCCGGTCCTTCACGAACACTTCCGTGCTATGGTTTATCCAGACATTTTAATCTTCAGTAGCACCCTCCTCACTACCTCTGCTCAGCAAACCAGTCATCTCTTCTTCCACCTGCAACATTCTGGACAGCTCACCCGGGATTTGAAGGGGTCATTCTTCTCCATGTCATCCAACATTACAGACAGTGAGTCAATCTCAAGATCAACGCTGCTCATCTTGCCACGTACCTACACCGCCATCCATGAGGAAAAAGGGAGCAGAGCACGTTACAGGAACAGCCAGAGAAATGGGTGTATCATTCCCTTACAAGAGCGTATTTTGATACTTTGGACTGTGGTACAGATCTGCTCCTTGCTTTGAATGGATAAAAAGCTGGTGAGGATGAACAAGACACGGTCCCAAGGGTCTACAAACAGTGGGAAAATGCACAGCCCAAGGAAGCTCTTAGACAGGTTTAGGTGGGAAAAGATATCTGGATGTCTGTAGTCCAATGCTCTGCTCACACCAGGGCTAATTCCCAAGCAACACCAAGTTGCTCAGGGCCCTGTCCAGAAGATTTCACAACACTCCAAACAATGCAGATTCCCCGGTCTTTCTAGGCACACATGCCAGCAATGAGCCACCCTTGGAGTGGAACAGGGTTTTCTTCTGTCCAAGAGGAACTTCCCTTGCCACAACTTCTGTCCATTGTCTGTTGTTGTGCCCAAGAAGAATCTGTCTTCTCTCCAGCCCTCCTTCAGGTATTGCAGACTCCAGTCAGACCCCTGCCTTGGCAGCTTCTTCTGCTCCAACCCCCAAAGGCTGCTATGACCTTTCACTGGATTGCATCTCATTCAGTATTCCAGAGGGGTTATTATACTGAAGACCCCAAATGGATACAGTCCTCCAAGATGCAGCCTCACTAGCACACAAGGGAGGAGGAGCATTCACCATCCTTGTCCTTCTCTCCCAAGTGCAGCCCAGCGTGTGGTTGGCCTTTACTGCCACAAGGGTGCATTGCTGGCCCACATTCAACTCACTGTCCACTGGGAACCCCGGGTCCCTCCCCACAGAGCTGCAGCCCAGCCAGCTGACCCCAACCGGTGCTGGTCCACGGGCTGGTAGCATTTCCTGCTTTCCCAGGTCTCAGGGCTTCCCGCTGCCGAGTCCAGACAGTAACGAGAAGCTGTCCCAAACTCAGAGAGCACCACACAGAAACCACACTTCCTTGGACCTCACTCACCTGTGGGGCAGGAACCTTGCTCACAGGTCCTTCGTCGAACATTGGTGGAGGAGGAGGAGGCGGAGAAGGGGGAGAAGGAAAAGCTTCTTCTGGTGCCGGTGGAAAAGGCTCTTCAAAGGGTGGTGGGGGCGGTGGAAATGCACAGTTTGAGGAGAAACTTGCATCCTCCCCGGGTGGAGGAGGAGGTGGCAATGGCAGGTCTATGGGGAAGAATGAGAATAAAAGCGACTTCAGATATTTTCTTACTCCTAGCCAGGAGGGTTCCTGAAGGTATTGCAGCAAACAGGACCACAGAATCACAGAGTGGTTTGGGACGGAAGAGACCTTAAAGAGTATCTAGTTCGAACCTCAGTGCCACAGCCGAGGAAGCCGCTCACTAGATCAGAATGCTCAGGGCCCCATCCAGCGTGACCTCTAACCCTTCCAGAAATGGGGCATCCACCTCTCTGGGCAAGGTCTCAGGGCAACCTCTCTGTTCCAGTGCCTCATCACCCCCTGAGTAAAGAATTTCTTCCTGACATCTAATCTAAACCAGCCTTTTACTATCTGTACACATAAAATCTCCATCTCTCTCTTTCTTATAACCCCCTTAAGGTAGTAGAAGGCCACAATGTGTTCTCCCCAGAGCTTTCTCTTCTCTAGGCTGACAAATCTCAGCTTTCTCAGTCTGTCTTCCCAAAAGAGGTGCTCCTGCCCTCGGATCATCTTTCTGCTCTCCTCTGGGTTCACTCCAACAAGTCCACGTCTTTCTTGTGCCGAGGACCCCAGACCCAGATGCAGCATTCCAGGCGAGGTCCCACAAGAGTGGAGCAGAGGCAGAATCCCTCCCCCATCTGCTGGTCACACCCCTTTTGATGCAGCTCAGGATTCCATCAGCCTTCTGGGAAGCGAGTGCACATTGGTATCCCGGTACTCATGGGACCTCAGCACCCATCAAGGACAACTGAACTCCACAGGCTGTTTTTCACCTTGTCCAAAGCTTTTCATAATCACTTAAGCTTTCCTCAGTAGCTGCCGCTATTAGTCACTGGGCAGTTGCTGTGTATTCGGCAAACATGTCTCGATATCCTCTTTCCCACTCCTTGTCTCATTCCTTGGTCCCCCAGCACACCCTTCCCTTGCCAGTAACTGGCTCAGATTTCTGAACACAGGGTAGCATACATGGAATGCCAGTGGACAACCCAGGACTCTGGAGATGCTGTGCTTTTACATGAAAAAAAGCTGGCATCTCACAGCAGGATAGTAAGCACTACAAGAAACAAGTAGGGGGAAAAAAAGCAAGCTGGACCAATTACCCCTTATGTGTATGAAGAATCTTTGAAATGCCTTTGTTTTTCTGGGGGGTAAAACCAGCTTTGAGTTTTGAGGCTAGTATGTTTTCACAACTTCACATATATACATTAGGACATAAGAAATTTTCCAAAATCCTTTTAAGCAGGCTGCAAGGCCTGTTTTCTGGAAAGCCCCACTGCTTCCACCTATTCATATTTGCCAAAGACACAGAAGAGGCAAAACCAACCATTTTCTACTACAACACAGGCAAATAAATGTGAATAATCCTCTTCACCACATAGAGGAGAAAGTGTCCTCTTATCAACCACACAGCAAAGAACATCTAAGATGAGGATGTGTAACTTTCACATGCCTTCTTCTGGACACCCACCTCTCTTCCCAGCTAGCCCCAATGAGCAGCAGGGTGAAAGACCAAGCTTTTCACTCCAGCTACTTCAAGTGCAACTTTTAACAGCAGTAATCGAATTGTCTCATCTTTATATCCAGCTGTTGTCAACAGGCTTTATAAGGACTTCTCATCTGTAACCTAAGGGAGATGATACTGCCCTTTCAGAAAACGAAAGCTAAAATCTTATTAGCCTGTGGAATGCATAAACTTCCCTGGTATGCAACACCTCTTCCAAGCCTTCCTGTGCTGCAGAAATTATGCTTGGGGGAGGGAGTAATACTATGTATTTTTTTTCCTTTGAAATTACAGTTGGGTATCAAGCTTGTACATGCCTGACTTTCGGTTTATTGGAACAATGAGGAGCAAAACCCTGATCTGTTGTCACAGTTTCAGATGCACTAAAGGCCTGTTTTACGAATTATTCACATGACAAGAAAGTTCCCCAGAAAGTTGTTATTCCAGATTTACAGAATAATCAATACTAAATATAACATTCCAACAGCAATACTAACTTTGCCATCCTGACATTTAAGACAAAGAGTCCAACTGCTACAGCTCTGTATCACACCACATTTTGTTTGGGGAACATATAAGAAAGGCACAGAAGGACTGAAGATATGCACCAGAGAAGGATCAAATCAGATGCTTTTCTCCCATGACTGAGTTTTGGTGGCTCATCTGTACTTCAGATGTCTTGCTGGCAGTCCTTACCCAATGATGACAGAGCAGCTTATGACAAATGGTTCTTTTGCTAGTTTTTCTGTCTAGTTACTCCATAACGCCCACTTTAACGACAGGAGAAGCAGAGCAAGCAACACCTAACGCTCCACTCACACTGTACACTGAAAAATAATTTTTAACATCCACCTGTCTACTTCAGGTACTATTTGTGTCAGTTTGAGACCTTCTGATGGACACATCCCTAATCCAGACAACTACAGCAGAAAATGGCAAGTCCTAAGACGGGACCTTGGTTTCCACACAAGACACAAGATTCCAGCCAACAACATGCAAGAAATAGGTCATTACACTTAGCTGATACAATTTTAGGAGGCAGAAGAAGCACCAGCATGTCCTTGTGACTTCGGAAACGGGAAAAATGCCTTTATCGTTTTTCTCCTCTAAGCACAGGACCAGTCTTCCTACCATCAGGTCAGGTGCCCACTAACTTAGCACGCTAACCTGGAAAACATCAGTGCTGCAAGTCTCTGCTAAACAATGAAAGAAAATAAATTTAAACCAGCAGCTGGCATTCTCTGAACATGTGTGTCCTAACTGAGGCACACCCTTTACTTGACAAAGCCTTGGTGAAACAGGCAGTATCAAGGATTAGCAAAGGGTCCCTACAGAAATTTCTGGTGGCCCACGCTGTTCATGAGTTCAAACTACAGAGTCACACAGCCAGTAACCTGCATTTTAAAGGACACAAAACCAACCAAGCAACAAAATATGGAACAAAAAAACCCCCCACTCTACCACTGCAGGAAACAAAAAAAGGCCACACAAAAAAAATAAAGAAAGAAAGAAATAAGAAAAAACCACAGTGAAACAAGAAGTCACCCTACACAGGAAAACCCAACCCAAACCACTAGGAAAACGTACAAAACTGTACAAGCCACTCAAACTAAACTCTAAGTCTCACTTCCTGTTTATCGTTGCTGCCACTATTTTTTCACCCAATTATTTCTCCCTTCTCTTTTCCAGCAAAGATGCAGAAGATGCAAAGTCCACAGCGAGGACAGTCAGAGATAACCAACGTGAGCTGGGACCAATCAACAAGAAGGAGAACAGTGTGATTCATCACTATCAGGGTCAACTTCTCTGCAACATACTTGCTCTCTGACAAGCTGGCCAGAAACCGACTGCAATTACACAACTGTGCACCCAGGGAATACTGTGAAAAATCCACTGCATTCCTCCAGCATCGGTGCAGAGCAGGACAGCCTCGCCCCTCCTTTCCTAATGGAGATACTATGTACTTTGAGAACTCTTTCCAATCCATTTATCTCGTTATGGAACCTGCTAGCCTCTACAGCAAGAAAATCCATCACTTACAGCAGTTATGCCCCCCGTTCTCATATTCAGCCCAGCTCCAAACCTCCCACCCTGAGAATTCAGAAATGCATATTCACATCTGCCACGCCAGCCTTCACCTACCTTCTGCCAGCAGGGACATGGGTGGTAATGGAATCTCCCCCACCTTCCCTATCTGAGCACGCTGGGCACCAGGACCGGGAGGCGGGGGCAGCGACGACTCTGACGCACCCCCAGCCTTGAAGGGGTTCACCTTGGGTTTAGGGGCAACCACAGGTGCAAACTTCTTCTGTGGGTTGTAGAAGGAAGGGGTAGAAATGTTGATGCTGACTGTGGACGTCATGCGGGTCCCTGGGGCACCCGGGGAGGCCATCTTCTCAGCACCTAGCAGGACAGAAGAGGGAGGAAACCTACATGAAGTCATCCTTGGGCCAGAGTGGAAATTAATGGAGAAGAATACGTGAAACAAAGGGATACAGGAATTTAGCTCAGGCCAGAGGCTGAGGTGCCTGAGCAGTGCACTTACAAGACCAGCACAGGGAAAAGGAAGAACAGAAACTGCAGACAGCTCGAACGAGCCATCACACTTCACCATTTCAACTCAGGGTGGTATTAACCACAAACGGGTTCTCACAACAGAGAAAACCCAGATTTCCACCGCACTGGAGCCCTGCACCTGTGGTGACCAGAAGGAGGGTGATCCCCGGCACCCCAAAGGATGCCCCCAGAAGTGGAGTCAGCATTTCCTCTCCCCCTTTACCCCATAACGCCAGCCGGTTCCTCTCGAGCTCAGCTTGTGGCAGCGCCAGCAAAGCCCCCGTCTCCCCCGGCACCCCCACCCTTTACCTCCAGGCCCCTCCATGCCGCCGGAGCCCGCACGGCGTGGCGGGAGAGGGTCTCCCGGAGCCGGGCGATGCCAGCCGCGTCTCNGAGGCGCATCCCTAGGACCGCCCCGGTCCTGCGATCCAGGCCAGCAAGCTCACCCGTGCTAGAAGCCTCCATGGAGCCAGACGCTTTGTTGTAAAGCCTGGCATGCCCACAGCCCTCCTAACACCCCAGCACAATAGGGCTGCCGTCAGCACGGGGGCTCCGTGCCAGCTTTTCACGTTGGCGTGTCCGAATCGGTGCCCCTCCGCGCTGCCGGCCTCTCCCACGGCCACTAACAGCTGCTGCCACAGACAGCCCTGGTGCCACAAACATCCGCCCACCCCCGATTAACCCCTGGCTGCTGGCAGGACCTGCAATGCCCCCCATCCTAAGCGCTCCCACGACTCAGTGCAGTGCGGCACCCTACAGCAGCAAGCTGCTCCAGCTTCCCCAGGTCACGAGCGTGGGGCAACACGGACAAAGAAAGTCCACTTCAGCTGCTGAACTTTCCCTTCCCTTTGTGCAGTGCTGATAAGATGCACACACTTGGGCAACTCCTCTGGGAGCTTCAAAAGGAGAATGAGGCCGCAACAATACGCAGGAGCCAAAAAGCTGTGCTGAGCATTCCCCCTGGATTAAGAATGGGAAAGGGCCAAGGCAGAAGAGTAATTAAAAAGGTCTGTCCTTATCCTCCAAACTTTTAGGAGTCAACAGACTTGCCAGTCAGAAGGGACTAACCAACTCCCTCCATTCTGCAGTCCCCACCAAGCTTCAGAAGGTGTTAAGACGACCTCCAGCCTTTCTTGAGAGACTTTTGCCTCATGCTCCACTATTTCACTAGGGTGTAATGAACCACTTGACAGTAGTTCTACCAGATTTGACAGCATTACGAGCAGAACACCACAGTGACAATGTCACTTCTAATCACGGGGTTAGTCAACACACATTCTGGGGACATCGGCTGCTTCTCAAAAAAAACCCCTGGCTTTGCAACCAGCAGCTGCTATCTCCCCTATCCCAAAGCAGCCCATTTCCCGCTGTGCTGTGTGGCACTTAGGGCACTCTCTGCTCAGGGCTGTCTCCGCCCAGCAGCTGCCCCTGCTCATCCTCACTTCTGGTTATCAGTCCACCCACACGCAGACCAAACCGGCTGAAAAGCTTGGCCTTGCAGAGAGTCACCCCCTCCAGCCCTGGGGCGTTGCCAATGCCATCTAAGCCTTAGCAGAAACACACAGCTCCACACGGCTCCTGTGGCGCAGCTTGTGAGAGCTGCGGGAGAGGGAGTGTCACGCCAACAGAACTAACCTCAAATCTTTCTCATCCTCACATTTACCCCGAGGGGAGAGATTTTTCTACCTGCTGTAACAGCATTTATGATGACTCAAGTGGAGCTATGAAGAAAGATGGCCCCAAAGGTCACAGTCAGGATACCTAAGTTGCCTCATACACTGTTTCCTTCTGAGAGCAGGAAGAAGTAGGACAGAACCAAGGGACACCTCCTACAGCAAGAGGGTCAATTCCCAGAAGGTCTGATGGTGGGTCTACCACCTGTTACACATCCAGACAGCTTTCACGTCTTTGATGCCATGACACCACTCTCAACAGCTCTGCTCCTTTCCCGGGGTAGCAAAAGCAGGAGGAACCTGAAGAAGCAGAGAGTCAAGTGACATTTTTCACTTCTGTTGGTAAAAGCAGTTTGCCAGGAGCCACACTGGGAGCCCCTATAGCTCCACACATCCTATCTGTACTTCCCCCATCAGGCAACTTCCTCCCAACTGAGGGGAGCCAGAGGAGAACAAAAAACCCAATCAAGCAACAACAGAAAACAAAAACCATATAAACAAAACCAGAACAGCAAAAAAACCCAAAAACCCCACCAACCCCCCCCCCCCAAAAAAAAAAAAAACCAAAACACCCCAAAAAAA
>WAAG01000199.1:89474-106086 GCA_013390105.1 Tichodroma muraria
CACCAAAACAAAACATCCTCACAAACAAACAAGAATATTAAGAACAGATTAAATGGATTCAGGAATTATGCTGCTTTTCATCCAGAAAGTTCTCCCAGCCTGCCCCAAAGTTACGAAGCTTCAAAGAGAGCAAAGTCTATCAGCTATACAAGCTGCAAGGTAAAGCCTTAAAGCAACCGGGCTGGGGGAGGGGGTTATTCGGAGCTACTAACTTCTCTCACAGATGCAGGGCTTGCCTCCTCCCTATGCAAGGGAGGGAAGAAAAACCGGGTGAAACTCCAAAAAGCTATGCAAACATATTTAAAACGTTAGAAAGTTCTACGACTTTGCAAACGCTTTCTCAGGGCACTCCCAGGGAGACAGAAACTCATAAACTAGGCAAATTTCATGCACAAAGAGCCCCAGATTCCTCTCTCGAGCACATCTGGAAAAAGGCCCGCGAGGTGTCTCGGTCATCCACGCTCACACAAAAGGGAGCTTGTCCCGAGCAGAGCCCGGCAGCACCCCCCTCCCTTCTCCCCCACTGCTGGGGCTGTGCGGGAGCGCTGAGTCGCCTCCATTCCACCGGGAGGGAAGGAAACTCACCACACACACGAACAAACACACACACACACACACACACACACACAAACACGCGAACCTGTTTTTTCGTGGATGGTCAAGCGCCCCCCGCCCCGAGCCAGCACCGGGAGCGAAGGGCTGTGTCCGAGGCGCGGAGCCGTGCGGGAGGGAGGGAGCGGCAGCAAACCCGCACCCCTCCGCGCCGCCCCCGGGGCGAAGGACAAAGGCTTTGTCGCCGAGCCGAGCGAAGAGACTCACCTCTGGGGGAGCGGGCGATGCCACCCCCGGCGCTGGGGCTGTCGGGGCCGCGCTGCTCGGCTGCCCCGGCCCGCCCGCCGGGAGCAGCAGCGGCAGCGAGAGGCGGAGGAGCTGCCAAGCCCCGGCGCTTCCTCCCAACTCGCGAAAAAAGCCTCGCCCAGGCAAAGTTGTTTGACCATAAAAGGCGCGGGGCCGCGGCACAGCTGAGCTCACTCGCTGGGGAATGTAGCAATGAGGTAACGGGGGCCGGGGCTTGCCGGGGCAGCGGCCCCGGGCTCTGCCGGCGGGGAGGGGGCGAGCGCTCNCGTCTGTCGCGGTTTGCCGCGGCCCCCTCGGCGCCCGCCCTGGCCCGGGCTCGCTGCCTGCCACCCGCACGGGGAGCTCCGCTCCTCCCGCCTTTCCTAAGCTTGGAGCTGCCCCCAGCCCGTGATTTCACTTCCAGTCGCTGAGCTGGATTTTCGGAAGGAATGCGGCGGCTCTGGTGAGTCAGGGTCCCTGCTGGCCTGCTCCCCGCCCGAGCCAGCTGTGAGAGCATCTGACTCACGCTGCCCCGATCTGCCAGAAATTAAAGCAAACATCAGATGACTTCACCGTGCAGAAAAGCGACTTGTTCTCCTTGTACTGGCTGCAAGGCAAACACTATTAGCTGGTTTATATCAAACACTATCCACATGAATTGCTTTGTTGGATTGCCAGTGCTGCACATCGGCTTTATTTTTATCCCAGTGCTCGCTTGGGGCTTAGCCCGCTGTAGAACGGGCAGCCTGACCCAGCCCGACAGAGTGCAATTTTCATCCCCAGCTTTTGCTGCTTCTCCTTGCTTCAGAGCCTCTCACGAAGGAGGAGCACCAATAAAAACATTTCCTGTGCTTTGTGCAATCATTGTATTTGACTTTGGAATTTAGCCTTAATATCGGGGTTAATACCCCTACTGTTGCAAGTTCCCTGGAGAATTACTGTATTTGGTAATGCTCAGGGGACTTGGGGCTTGTCTGCTCCAAAGACTTACCTATCAACACAGGTACCTTTCAGTACTGATAATTTACTTGGAGGTGAGTGGGTAAGCCACAAACCACACCAGTGACACTCCCAGTCTGCACTACTGCAGAATGCTCACATTAGAGAGCTATGCAAAGAGATTGGTCAAAGTTTAAATCCAGTGTAAACAAGTCTTTAATTTTACATGTAAAGTTTGTACAAAGAGGTTGTATCTTTTATTTAACCAGGTGATACAGCTGGAAAAACTCTCTGAGGTTTTTCAGTGTTACATACCATTTGAAAATGCCACCCATAGCAATGCCCAGCACTGAGCACCTCACTCCTTACACACTGCAACCACTGAACCACTGATCTATAGCTCTGAATTTCCTAGAGATGTATAGCTCTTCTGTGGGTGCTAAATAATCCTGTTTACTGCTGCTTTTGTAGGCATGGCATCAGTTCCCTTACCTCCCATGATTAATGCACAAAGTAATTATATAGGATAAAGAATGTATCTCTGTGATGGGTCTTCTAACACTGGCACTTTTCTGCTGCAGACAATCTTCCCTCTTGTTCAGGTAGAGATGTCAGCGCAGAGCTAAAAAGAATTCACTGTGTAATTGTGAACCAAATTCTAGAACATCACAACATACCGTACACAATGAGCCTGACGTCAGAGAACTCTGCCACTGTTCCCAGGGCTAGCTCTGACTTCAGAGAAAACAAAATATGTCTCAGACTAAGATTAAAAACATTCTGAGTGAATATGAAAAAAAAAATAAATCTATGCTTTCATACTTTCTGGTCACATCCCCATAAATCCAGATGCTTGCATGTTTGATTTCCTCACCAGTGTGTTGATGTTAAACGCTCACAAAGGCAGATCAAGGAAAGTGGGAATAAGAAAAGGAGCCCTCTTAGACATTTTGTATGAACTCCTCACAATGAGGAAACAAATGCAAAACAAGCGTTTTGCAGGTTGCATGTGTGAAAGCTAGAATTCTCTAATCGGAATACATCAGAATACACAGGGGGAAAATAATCTGATTTTGTGTTTGCCACATAATGAATTTAAAGTTTATGCTTTTGTAATTGGAAATGAAGATTAACTAACTTCCCTGTTAGTTCTGATTCCTCCAGAAAGAAAATAACAATCTCCTTATGCTAACAGTCTTCCTTCATGCAATTATTGGCTTGAAAGAGTAGCATTTTTCTGCTGCAAATGAAAATTAGAGCCTTGAGATGCACACAGTTGTAGTCACACTCATTAGCTGAAGCAAAATATTAGTCCTGAAGAGGCATTTAACTACCTGGGTACAGAGATGGATCAGCAGTATACTCGGCTTGTGCCAGACCTTGTTATTTCTGGAATTAGCGGCCGTCCTCTGCATAAATCACTTTGGCTGTTCCATGCCACGAATAAAAGTGCTCTGGTATTTTGGAGAGTATTGTGATGTGAATGCTACTGTCACCATGGGTGAAGTGACAGCCCACTACAGAGCAGGTGTTGGAGGGATTTAGACTACGCAGTTCTAGCTGAGTGCTTCTTCTGAGGCAAGTGACAGGAAGCAAATCCTGCAACTGGCCATCAAATCAAAGCTTAGAAATGCTGAGAGTTCAAGGCAGCCATCTCAGGAAGACTAAGTTTCAATGGAGACAGTTATAGACAATCTTTGCTGGCAATTCAGTCGTGTAACACAACGAGTAAATAAAGAGTAAGACCACACAGAAGTGGTGTAGCAAATTCATGTACTGCACTGGGATGAGGTATGTGCGAACACTGGTTAGGTGCCTATAAAATGAAAATAAAAATAGATGTAGAAGAAAAAATAAGCCCTTGAATACAAAAGGAAGAATTATTTGCAACAACACTATTGGGGAATTAAAATTATTGGGCAGAAAATATTTTTTGATAGCCAGGTATGGTTTAGGTAGCTGCATATGGGAATCTTTGTGTTAAATATGTGTTTAAGGTCAGAGGAAAGCAATCTGGAATCTCAACAGGGTGCTTTACTTGTGTTAATAATGCAAAATGTCTGCATCTGTATAATTTCCATCCATATCAACAGATCAATTAGTGCCATTTTTTCCCAGCATGAGTTAGTTAACAATTAGTAACACCATGCAGGAGCCCATGTCTTCCCTAAGCAACAAAAAGTTCTGGCTCATATCTGTGTTGAATCTCTGATGCTTCTTTAGTCACATAACTTCTGTTTAGTCTAACCACGTTTTATTGATTAATGTTAAATTGCTCCTTAATCAGCTTCCCCATGCTGTATTAAATGCTACATCTGGGCCAACTGGATGGCTTGGGAATATATAATGGATCTGCTCTGGTCTCCAGGCCAAGTAGCTGGGCCTGCATTGTCCAGGGCAGGGCCACCTGCAGCAAATTGCCTGCACCCTCACGGGCCAACAGACGTTACAGTTGGACTCAGTGATCTTAGAGTATCTTTTCCAGCTGAACAACTCTACGATTCTATGTAATTCACCCTGGTAGGAGGTCTCCTAGGATCTGCTGTGCTCCCAGCCTCTCCTGGTGTGCTCCTCGCTCCCTCCCTTAAGCAGGGTGTTCTCTGTGTGACAGACATCTGGCCCAGATTGTCCCCTGCCAGGCTGCTGCACGCAGGCCTTGTGGAGGCCACGACATGTGCAGAGCTGCCTTTTTTCTGGCCAAGCCGCAGTTTCCAGTCGGAGCGCCTTAGTGCCGTTGTGGGCTGCATGTTGACAGCTGGGTGCCACACACAGAGAGCTGTGCTGGGGACACCAGAGCCTCATGAGACAGCAGTCCTTACAAGCCTCGTCATCTCCCTGCCTCTGTGCAACTGGCAGGCAGTCAGGAACGCTGTTTGCAAAGGTCATGAGTTCTGGAGACGTCCCTGAATGACCAGCTACCCGGGATGTACAGCTATAGCATCTCTCTGCTGGTTCTCTCCAAAACCGAGTCTGCTGTGCAAAGCACTCATCAGAAGCATGTGTCCCCGAAAAGGGGAGCTGTTCAGCAGCTACAGAGAGCCTCTGTGATCTCTGGAAAGGGCCACTGTAGGTGCTCAAATCCCACTGTGAGGTATCGCGTGGTACACATGCACATACGTACGTACTTCGAAAGGCATTCCACCCACACATGCAATTAGATTGTCCTGACTAAAAAACTAGAATAAGCCAAAAGCTGTAAACAGAAAAAAACCCCCAAACCCTTGCTGTGTCATGAAACGCTTTTTTAGTGGGGCAAATCAGCCATATACACATAAGAGGATGCAAAGTATCCCAGTTGTATGACCTTGGTCATGCCAGGGCGACTGGCCATCAGAGCAGCCAGGCAGCCAGGAGAACAGAGGACTGCGGTGGTGTCTGTCCAGGGAAGAAGCTCCATTTCCAGCAAAGCTGGCAGGTCTTTCCTAGACACAGCCATGACAGGGGCTCTGGGGCAGGAGGTACAGCTCCCAGATGAGTTACCACTGCTGTTTCCTTATCTCCTTCCACCAAAATTTCCTGCTGCTTCTCAGCAGGCAGTGGCCTGCAATTCCATGGCTCCTGGGGCTGGCTCACTGGCAGGCTTCCTTCCCCTCACACAGCCCTCCCACACCTCCTGCTCTCTGCTGCTGGGCTCTGTGCCCAAAGAAAAAGGGATGCAAGCAGGTTGTCCCAGCGGATATCTTTTCCCTCAGGTGCTGTATGACCTGTTCTGCAACTCTGGAAAACTGTGAGATGGCTCCTGGGGCATGCCCATGTGTGTGGCTGAGTATGGATGGCCGCCAGAGCCCATTCTGCTCGGAAAGCTGCCATTTCCACATTCCAAGGCATCCCTACCATTTCCTCAACTGTATGCCCCATCCCTTGCCACCTGCAAGACAAGCAGTAACGTATTTGTCTGTTCTGTGGCAAATATTACTGCTTGTCAGAACTGTCAAAGAAACACATCTGTCAGCCAGCTAATTAAAGTGTTCCTGTGTGTGCTGCGAGCCTCTTTCCACCCAAGTACCACGCTCCCATGGTAGAATCCTCCTTTCTTTGCTTATGTAGAGCTGTAAACACAGCACAAACAAGCCATGCTCCTTCCTACAAATGAGTTTAATCAGATGTAGGTACTTCTGGGTGTTGCATCCTGGTGGATTTAGGCTAGAAGTCCCAGGAATAATTCCACTCTGTGTCCGTGTCAGGGGGAGGGTGCTGTTTCCTGGGAAAAGGGTTCTTCCCCTCCATCCTCCCTGTGGAAAAGCTGAGACACAAAAGCAGGTTCTCAACTCTCTTGATCTCGTACTGAGCCTTTTCCTGTGTGGCACAGCAGAAGTTCTGTTGTGGCTTCCCAGGGAAGCATCTGGTGCAGCTGCTTGTTGCTGGAGGGAGAGAGATGCCAAGCTACAGTCCCAGTAATATTAACCTGGGACAGGATCCTGGTCGCTCCAGTCCCCACATGGCACGTGTCTGTCTCAGTGCTACTGTTTTCTTGCATAAGAACTGAGGTAGCCAAATAAGCAGGGACAGCTTTGGAGACTGCTAACTCTGTGTTTTGTAGTGTGCCTACAAAGATGGGCCGTGCATATGCCAGGGCATGCTGGACTTGTAGCACATTAGGAATGCACACATTAGCACATTAGGAATATACAAGCAGATTGCTCTGGTCAGGAAGAATGAAGTCTGGTACAGTCCATGCCTGCATTATCTACAGGGTGTGGACACAGTGTAGATGATCAAGGAACCAAGGCCCTGGAGCAAAGCAACAGACCAACCAAACAGAAAATACAGGCATATGGTCCAATAATCTGCTTGCCAAAAACAAAACAAAAAAAAACGAAGTCAAATGTTATTCACGAGCTGCACAGTAAAACACCATTTGAGAACAGCTTTAAGAGGTGCAGCCCCTCAAGTCCTTGCTTTCCAGTTATCCAGAAACAAAAGGTGTGGAACTATATGAAGTTTCCTGCAGTTCCCAGGTTTAGTGCATGTGGCTACTAGTGCCTTTGCTAGTTAATTTACTGACAGTATGAATAAAAGGGTGACCAGACAAAAATCTTTGATTTTTTCATGGGAGAGAGACTTTCAGGAAAATTAGCAGAGCCTTGCAGTGGAGCTACCTAGTGGCAGCTAGGAGTCTGTGACAAGTGACAGCTTATGGGAGAGAGTTTCAAGCAGAGTATGATTTTCAGTAGGTTGAAAATATAAGGTGTAAGAGGCCTTACTAAAGATCTGGGCTAAGTTCCTTCTGTATCCGGCAAAGCGATCGAGCACCATATGAAAGCCACTGACTGGAGGATAGGGTAGTAGTGGTTACAGGCCACCACTGCCAGCGCTTTGTAGCTAATCCTACTGATATTGAGAGATCAGCAGCCACAGCTACCGCTCAAGAGGCAGGAGAGGTCCTCAAAAAGTGTTCCACCTTGTATTACTGAGTCACTGACTTATCTGCACATTCGTGGAGGTGCATTTCCTTCAATGAAGGCATTCTTCAGTTGCCTTGATGAAGGTCAATATGATGGCCAAGGTACTTGGCAAACCTGACCCTTTGCTTTCATGGCTCATGAAAAAGTCATTTGGAACCTCTAACCTTACCCAAAACACTTCAGTTTTCCTAAAAATCACTTTAGATATGCATTTGGCCAGATGCAATCTATGTGAAGGTCATCTGTATCTAGGCTTCATCTGCAAATATTCTTCTTCCCTGGGATTCTTGAGTCCCAGGTAATGTCTGTGACAGTGCTGGCTAAAGGTTGAGAGCAGCAAGTAGTGAAAGATGCCTGGAAACTAAGCTGGCAGAATCTCACCAAGTTGCTGATGAAAATAGGTTCAGTTTATGAAGAGAGCCCTATCAAACCATTTTCTAGAGTGACTGATGGTTTCAAAGACAGAGTTAGACTTGCTGCTGCCAAAGGAAATGAACGGGATGTTTACAGAGCTATTTCAGTGTTGCTTTTCCTGGGCTTCCCACCAACAGCTTTCTTTCCAACACCTTGGTACATAGTGTTCAATGCCATGAGAAGGATTACTGAGTCCTATGGGCACTAATCCTTTTGCTTCCTGTTTATTTAGCCTTTGTGGCCAGGCTTTCCCAAAATTCTGTCCTCCCAAGGTGGTCATCAAGCCTCTATCTTTAAGACTATAAAAAAATAAAAGAGATCTGGTAAAAAGGAGGGCTATATTTGGGTTTGAAGTAAACGAGAAAATATTGTGGATTCGTGTAAGAGTGTGTCAAATTTGAAATGGTGCAACAGCCACATATTACATCCAGTCAATGTAAAGACAAGCACTGCAACCTCAGATACAACTTCCCTGAAAGGGAAGGAGCTGCCTTAGTTCAGCTTGTCACTTGCTTTGGACACATTGGACAGCCTGAACTTCTCCAATGCAGTAAAACTGCTCCTATTTTCTCCTGATCCAAGAAAGAGGAAATCTGCAGAGAGGTCCAAATTTAAACGCACATATGGGATACTGTCTGTATCCACTCCCTCTGAAGTTTCTGAAGGAGGCATTCCACAGGGGCTAGACTACACACTGCCAGTGAGTCTTCTTGAGGAAGGAGACTGGGAAAGGTAGAGGGTACAGTTCATCTGTGAAGAATATGATGAAGATCTGGTTGATACTGTTCATTGCCTCTAACTTCTTAGATGATATCACTGCAGACAGATATAAGCCCTTTGGTGCCAAAAGCCTAAATTCAACTTAATGACCTTAGCTTGCGGTCAAGATTAGAGGGACACTAAATTGTAGACTTTTTTGCTCTTTAATGTTGCATATTCTCAGGCCCCTGGCTTGGTTTTGAGGCTGGAATGACTCCCTCATTAGACTCAGAATTCATTTTGTGTTTCAGTCTGCACTGATGGGAAGCCTACAGTATGCTGCATCCTGCTTTGCTGTCTTAGCAGATTACGCCAGAGTCCAAGAGTCTCCACTTGTGTTTGCTTTTGACTCAGAAATTGTTGTTCTCCAAATCCCTGCACCTCCAAGCAAGGAATGGAATTTCAAGTTACATAGTTGGTGCCTGAAGAATTCCACTCTCCTAAACATAGCAATTATTTATGTGACTCCAGGGACCACGAGAACAGAACTCTTCTCATCCACAATCTTTTCAATTCTTTCTCCCAGCTGACAGTAAACTGAGTAAGAAGTGGTAAATATGAAAATACGATAAATGTTATCTTACCTATTGCGGATTAAAACAAATTTTGGGGAGATAGAAAGGAAAAACAGCCCTCTGTGAGAGCAGATAAAAGCTAAGGGGCTTTGCCTTAGTCCAGTATTGATATATAGAACCTGCACAGACCATGTGGTGCAACAATAAACACTACTATTCCAAGATTTTCTAGCAGCCATCTCTTCAATTGCATTGGTGGATTTCTTTCAAGAATCAGCTATGATCCCAGCAAGTCTGAGGATGGGGTGCTCTGCTGAGCTGCTTGTGATAGGTGATGCCTCCTAGCCAGAGGTGCCATCAGGATGTCGAGTGTTGCAAGACACTAAGAAGAAAAAGCAGTGAGGCAGCCTCTTCTGAGACCCTGTTCCTCAAATTTCAGTGGAGAACACAGAAAGCAGCAAGGTCCAAATGTGCTTATCAAGGTGGTTGCTAGCAGGTAAAAACATTAGCCCTCAGAAGACGTGTAAACAGATGGGAATGGAAAGGTCACCTCCAAATAAGCACAGAGGGAAGCATCCTGGATCCCACCACATTCCTTATGGACTGCAGCACAGCAGAGCAGGGCAGGTAGATGTATTCACATCTTCCAGAAACAGCAGCAGGCCTGACTTGATTCCAAAAATAGTTTGAGTCAATGTTGATTTGCCAGAGCCTACTCACAACAGCTGTGTGCTCTATGCCAGAGAGTAATTTCTGGAGATTTTTTTTAAATAGGAGGGCCATTCTGTCAGTGCATGAGTGAACAGTTTTAAGTCGATATTTTGCTTCAGGATACATAATACTGTCATTATTCCAGACATTAAAATTCGGCAGCAAGGACAGAATCAGTAGCTTTTAAAATAAGAAGTACTTTTCTTTGTTCAGACTTGCTTTTAAGGTTTGGGGTATTTTTGTATGTTTTTATTAAGATCTGTAAAACTACAAAACCACATTGCAGAAAAAACCTCCCCACCTTATTTTTAAAACAGTTAGTATCCACAGTTTCTCTGAGCTTCTAGGCCCCCATCTCCAGTATATCAAAGGGAGAGAGTGAGGAGATGACAACTGATATTTTGTAAGGCTAAAAATATTGTGCCTCTTTACATAACACTGGGAATTTAAAAAGCACATTAACTGCTTGCAGATTATTTTTAAAAATGCAGTTTGAGCAACACCACTAGTATAGATTCAACTGACATTTAGGAGAAGGAGCTGCTGTATGCTTCACTGCTGGGAAATGAGACACTCAGTAGAGGATGAAGTAAATGTTTAAAAAAAGACAAAATAAGACTCAGACTGCACCAAAGATATTTTCACCCTAATATACATCTTACATTTATGTCATTGGGGGTGTCTCTTTTTTGAATGCATTTGGGGAATGTCTCTTTTTTGACCTTCCAAAGCAACCTCCTCAGATACCCCCTCTTGTCACTACCTACCTGATGATGAGGAACCTTCACATTCTCAGTGTCACTGCCAGAGGTTCAACAAATTCCTTTTTTACACTCCTGGAAGTTCCTTTCTTTTTTCCTCCTCACTCATTGGCATCTGCTGAGCTCTTCCCGGCAGGGAGGGAGTGGGAAAGAGTCCCTTACCTGAACTCACTGATCCTCCCATTTCACTTGCTGCTGGAAAAGCCCCAGGCCATGGCAGAAGAAACTGGAATTTCAGAGCACGGCCCAGCCTACCTCCAGTCTCGCTCTGTGTGAGCAGGCATTTAGCTGGCTCAGACACAAGGTAAGGACATATGAGGATGCAGAATGGATTTATGAAAGATACTTGCCAAGAGGGTGTTGCTGAGTGGGTGAAGTTTGTGACAGATGAGGCAGCCTAGACTTGCTAATTCTTTGGTGCTGAGCTGCGGTTCCAGAGAGTGCTGGGTCTCCTGCTCGAGTGGCAGGTGATGCATGGTCACATGCAGTGGGTCACTGTGCTACAAAGGTGTGGGGGAGATGCTACCACAGCAAGCTGCACCACCACAGCCCCAGATGGTAAATTCCTTTCCCATGTCTTCTATAAAGTCTTGAAATGGGAACTGTACAAAAATGAGATCTTAATATATCTAGAACACAGCATGACACTTCTGCATGACTCTGGATAAAAACCAAACAGGGATGAAGATGCTGAGAGATTACACTTGCTAAAAACCTTGCAAACCAGTATTGTTGTTCTGAAAAACTGTGAAGCTGCAAATTCTTAAGAAAATCTAATGGAAGGCAAGTATCAAGGTAAGGCGAGAAAAGAATGGTGAACACTTGAGTATTGAACATTTATTTCTGTACCAATACTTCAAACCCAGGTGTTATACAGAAATCTGACTGCATTTTAATAAAATACTGCCGAATTAAGCAAGGTCACACAACAGGGATCTTGCAGCAAAGCATGTGAGTCCTGTCTGTTGTTAAGTTACAGGTGGCCCACTCCTTGCCAGGGCTTTATGTGTTGGGAAGACATACCTCCCCACTGTAGAAATTCTGAAATTTGTTTCAGAAAAAATTTTTAAATTTCATCTTGTATTAAAATAAGTGTGTTTTTAAGGTATCTCGTGAAATCAAAGTATTTAATTCTTTTGACTACGATTGTCCTTAATTTGGGACACTGTCAAATGTCCAGTTTCCAATAGATGATGCCAGGATGTCCCAAGCATGTGTCTCTACTGTGGCAGCATAGGCCAATTTGAGAATTCACCATGAAGAGAAGAGGAGAAAATATTTTGGTGCTCACCATTACATCTCTTCAGCAATATGGGACAAAATACCCAGGAGGAGTTTTTGATAAAGGTGCTATTGAGGGTGTGGATATTGAACTAATATGCTCCCTTAAAGATTTTTATGGTCTCTGGGTGCAGGAAGAACAAGATCAAGTTTGCTGGGGTGTAAGTGTAGGTAAGCATGAGCTTGTATCACAATATGTAATGCAAACATATCCCACCTCTCTCCACCTGTTGTGCCTTCAGTTGATTCACACAGCCTCAAATATTTTCCCAGCTTGAAAGGACCCAGCCTTTCACTTACGTGAGATAAGCTGCACCACTTTCAGGATCTGAATTACATTGGCACTGCTTTTTCTCATTCTTTAAAACCTCATGAAAAACATTTATGTTTGTCTTCTGCAGCAAAGGAGCTCTGAAGAAAGAAGAACTGCATGAGTCATTTTGCTATCTCATTTCCTTTTCGGTCCACACGAAAATCCTATCAGTAGCTAATACAGCTTGATGTAGAATTAACTCTTATGGCATCTACTACATTACTTCCATGAAACAATTACTGAGATCTCTGCCAGAAGTAGCTTTTACTGGGGAATCCAAACTGCCAGTGGCAGGAGGCCAGCAATGAAGCATATTGGAGCAACCATCCCTGGAGGACAATTCCTGCCTCTATAGATCTGATACAGATACTATTTTTGTAAACATCTCCTACTCATGAACTTCATAGGCCTCTGCATATTTTCCACAGCTGAAGACACATCTTGCAAGAAGCATGTAGGAAGTTTCTCCATGTCTTCTGTGATAGTAGCTGGTCACAAGATATTACATAAGGATTTTAAAAAGGATTGGAGAAGGAGAAGGTGGATGTTCATATTCCACAGTCCTTTCGTGAGGTGATAGACATGGTCGCCAATGACACCTCTGAGAACAGAATAGACAAAAGGAAGACATTTTGCATTATTTGGTGCTTGGCGATGTTTACTTGAAAGTGGGACATTAGTTGCAAGATTTATATTGTTTTTTTCTTTTCATTTTAGCTGGTTTTAGTGGTAGCTAAGGAAGATTACAGGGGCACGCTACCTACTGTGATATAATCTGCATCCGTGATAATTAATTGATGAAAAGAATAAATTTACTCAGCAGGTAAGACAGTGACAATAGCTTTGTATTTTATAAGCAGTGTTTCTTTGGAAGATGCTGTTCCGGTATTTATAATTGATAAGATCTTTATATTTATATATAGGGAACATTTGGTAAAACAGGTTTAATAGATTCATCAATGGCTTATAGAAAAGATGAACATTGTTGAACAGCTGTCTCTTAAAACACAAACAGTTAACAATTTACAGCATAGGGTGGTCTTCAGGGTTATGATGGCAGCCTCAAGGTAGGTTTAGAACAAGTTGCTAAGAACTAGAGTAGTTCTAAAACTGCTTTGCTCTGTGCTGTTATCAGCCCCTCCATCAGGCTGATGATGTCACAAGGTGATCAGTCACAAGGTGACTATTTTTAGATTTGCTGGAATTATGTTTTCCACCCATCCCTGCCCAGACTTACAGTGACCACTCTGTGTGCAGGGCATGGGGGGAAGAGACCATTGGAGGGCCTGGATCCTTGTCTGTTCCCAATTCACCTTGGCATACAACCCCAGAAATAGGTGGTCCTCACCTAGGAGCACATGCTTATTGATTATAGTATCTCAATTTCTCTGTTGCTTTCAAAAACTGCATGGCAAAACTGCAGGAATGGAGGAAGAAGAAAGTCAAGTGATCTTTATGTCTGCACTTCCTCCAGCAGCATCCTTGACCTACTTTGGGCAGCACAGAAGCTCTGTTTTGCAAACAGAAGTTGCTAATGGCAGTGACCTACAGAACACAACAGGTCAAATATTCCTTCCCTTTTGCCAGCACGCCCCTCACAACAGGGGCTGTGAAAGGGGAGGTTTTCAGATCTGCAATAAACAGAGGGGCACATAACTTCACCCATCATAGAAATAAATTAGGAGGTTGCAAGGGGCTGTTTCCTACTGCTCCTTCCTTCTGAGACACCCAGGTATGTAAAAAAATCTATCCATGTTTCTCTCTAGATATTTAAATACCTCCCTCTCCCAAACTTGTACAAAAACTTACATTTATGAAGATCTTTCAGAGCAGCATTTAAATCAGCACTTATCAAAAAAAACTTGCACACAATTTCCTACATGAAACTGTAGTCTCATTGATTAAGAACGAACCCACAATGCTCAGAGAAAATATCCAAAGCCTGTCAGAAAGTACATTTCAAAGAAAACAGAACCGTTTATGTTCTGTCATTTACCTCCAGTTCCTTGCAGCAGCAGTGGGAATACTGTTGTTCAGGAAGTGCAAGGACAAAGACTGTGGAGAACAGTTAGATTTATGCTCTGTTTTAGTCCCTTGTTCAGAGATTCAGTCCTGTCACTTCCTTCCTACGAGATAATTCTTATGAAATCATATGCTTATTAAACCATGTGTTTCTTCAAAATGTAAAATACCTCCTTTTCTCATGGTACTATATGATAAACATTTTAACTGATTTTAGAAAGTTTGTTATTGGCTTGATAAAAACTAGAAACTGTTCACTGATGATGAATTCTCTATTGCATAGAACCTACTGTACGGAAGAGCTGAGCAACTGGGTGAAAGCTGAGTCTTAAAATCTTCTCAACTTCTAATGAGAGTGAAATTGACTTTAAATATGGAGATTTATGTAAATATAAATAACACATAATATTATGTAAACATAATAAATAAAGGTGTGATTAAGAACCAAAAGAAAGATGGTGAAGAGTCTATCCTTTCATTAAACTGACTATATTAGAAATGAGATGAGGCATGGCTGTAGGTGCCAAGACAGGTATTGCTTCCAGCAGCTAAGTGATATTGATTTCAAATTAAAAAATGAGGGACATGTGGCATCAGGACATGTGAGACAGCCACAAGACAGACCAATAGTTCTGTGGAGTGAATGAATGGACACTTGGGTATAATCCTTCTTTCCAGTTCTTTTTTTCTGCTGTGCACGTCTGGCAGCAGCATGGGTGCTTGCCAAATCGTGTGTAAACTACCACCCCACTAAAGCAGCAGCAGACAAACTCATAAAGAACGGGAAAGCAGCTTTTCAGGCAGGGTGAGTGCTAGGACTTACCTGCCTGTGGAATCACATCCTCAGGCAGAAGTCAGAGCAGGTTGATGTAGATGATTTTGTAGCTTAATGAAAGGAAAGCCAAACGTGCATTTGCTAGGACTTGGGATATGACTTTGAGCTTGAGGTAAAGTGATAGACAAGCTCAGGGGGAATAAAGAAAGAAGAGTCAATGTGACTTGTCTGAAATCTTCACTTTAAAGGAAACCACAGCAGAGTTCACTCAGGGCAGAAAGAAGGTTCACAGAGGAACAGATTTAGATTTGGTGGGTGGGTGAGAGGGAGAAGGGGATTAAAATGAAACCAGACTGTCTGAACAGAGGAAAAGAAATTGCCCACAGCTGTGTCAGTAATACATCTTCTCAGGTCAGGCTGAGGTGCAAACGCTGGTTGGTGGGGTTTGGTGAAACTGCTGAGGACAGCTGTCCTGATCCATCAGTCCACAGGAGACTTTGGGCGACAACAGTTGGCTGGGCAGCCACCAACTTACAAAACATTTACCCAAAACAGGACTTGTGTCTTAATATACCACTCTTCCCATTGCAGTCTGCTTTTGTTCCCCTTTTCCTCACAATTTTAGCCCTAGAGATCTGCTTTTAAGAGGTGGTGAAACACCTCTGGTTAACATACTGCCAGACCTATTGTTTCCCAGTATTTTTACAACCTAGGTTACAAGAGAGTAGACATGTCGGGAAAAGTATCTTTAGTAAGTCATTCAGAAAAACGAGATGAAAACTGATAGGTTTGGAAATACATGGGGGAGGAAATAGGAGTGAAATAGGGAAAGAATTCTAACTGTGGAAAAACTTTATCCTCAGCAGAGATCTAATGCATTGTACCCAGTGATAAGCATTGTAGCAGCAGAGCAGACTGGCCTCGGGCACCAGAGAGGAGGGGACTGTGATCTCTTACATTTCAGCAGCGTCATGTTCACCATACATAGAAATACCTTCAATATCATGAAGAAGGAAAAAGATATAATAGCTGCATATATTCAGACAGTGTTTTGGGGGTTTTTTCCTGCCTTTGTCTTTCCTACGTTGATTTTATTCTGTAAATTGACTTTACCTGAGTAGACTTAATGCTTATTGTTTCAGAGGGTCAGACAAAATATGTTCTGTCTGAAGTCCTTTTTTTCCTTAGGCTGACTATAAGTTGTGAATGGAAAAATGAATGAACTTACCTATTCTTTGGTACTGCTGTTAATGAAGATTGATCAGCTCTCTTGAGTGACTTCTCAGCAATGCTGACAAAAACTGAATTTTCCAAGCACGGGGATGAGATGAAAATGGCTCATATGGGATCAGCAAAATTCAATTTGCCATTACTAGAGATGGGTGGAAGGATGCTGGCAAGATCAGAGAGGCTTTTTGGGTGAAGGAGGTGCACAAAGGGCCAGGGAGAAATTGTGAGCATTTCAGAAAGCGCAGGTGGAAGGACCAGACTGGAGAGAGTCCGCGGTGCTGGGGAAGCAGGCCAGGAGGACACTGCCTGTTGCTGGTGCCATCAGGTGAGAAGAATTTGGGCTGTGAAGGGAGCTGACCTAACCACACCTTCTCCATCTGCAGAGATCCGTCCCCACTGACATGTTAGCGGGGAGGAAAGGCCTCAGCGAGCATCCTCAAGGCTGCGCTTGCTTCCTTCACGGTTATGCGGGGCCAGGAGCAGAGGCCGGGCGGCGCCGCACGCCTGAGCCCCGCGGCCCGGAGCCCCGCAGCCTGCCCCGGGGGCAGATCGGACGGCGGGGAACCACCGTCCTCCCGCCGGATCGCTGCTGGGGCGGCTCCGCGGGCCGCCTGCCCCTCGGCAGCTCCCGCAGTGCCTGCGGGCAGGGC
>WAAG01000199.1:106705-137815 GCA_013390105.1 Tichodroma muraria
ACCATGACCCCGCGCCGGTCCCCGCTGGGCCACCCCGGCGTTTCCCGCTGAAGGGACCGGCTTCTTTCCGACCTCCGCCGCTCCCTGCCTTCTCCGCCTACTCGCTGCCGAGGCTGCCGCCTCTCCCCGGAGCCCCGCCGGAGTGATGGGCTGCATCGGATCCCGCACCGTGGGTAAGGCGTTGGCGGGGACGGCGCCAGAGGATGTTCGGGCAGCCGCGGCCCCCGCCCGGGTACCGGCACGGCAGCCCCGGCACGGGGGGTGGCGGGTCGCCCTCTGCAGCCCCCCTCCCGGCTGCCCGTGCAGCGCCATTAGCTGCGTGCGACCCTTCCCCACCTCGGTCTCCCGTGGCGTGGCGGGGCTCCGCGGAGCCGCTGGCCTAGGTGCTGGCAGCGGGGCGGCGGGACGTGCCCGGGGCCGGGGGTCGTCTGCCCGTGTCACCCGTGACGAAAGGTCGCCGAACATGTGGGTCAGTGCGGCGCCTCCGGAGAAGGGGGTGGGTGCGGGGCGTGCCGTGCCGTGCCGTGCCGTGCCTCCCGAAGCGGGATCAGGCGGCCGGCGGCTGCCTCCTTTGCTCGGTGAGGGTTTATTGTTATCCGAGGATACATAACGTTGCATGATCTGCACGTCTTCTTGTCTCCCCCTTCCTCCTGCGCAGACTTCAATGGAGAAGAGCAAACAGAACCGAATCCTTTCCCTCTCGCAGAGCCATTGCGAGGGGACACGGGGAAGGATCGCATCCTTCCACTGGGCCACGCCATGCACATTTTTACCCAAAAGATCCCAAGCCTTCAGGCTATGTAACCCAGCTCTCCCCTCCTACACACATGCAGATGCCAAGAGGTCCCTTGATCTTTAAGCACAGGTATCTACAGGTAAACACAGCATTCTGAGCACACTTTCTTCCCTTCAGATTTTTTTTTTTTTTCTGTGCAAACCACAGGTACAGGTCTGTCAGTTACATAGGGATATATAATTCAATATGCCAAAAGAATCTCTGAGAGCAGAACAGAGTTCATTTGGCAGTACATCCCCCTCCCAAGCCGTTCCACTTTGTCTCTCCCAAGAGCACAGGGGCATCTGAGGGAAAAGGAGACCTCTGAGGACATCAGAACTGCACCACTGCCCCATATGGAGGGACTGTGGCACCCCGGAATAAATCTGAGGGACTGTGTCAAAGCCTGGTGCTGTGACACTTCTTGTCTCCGTGGGAAAGCCCTTTGTGAGCACTTGCAGGGAACCATCTACTCTTGCAGCAGCAAACTTTAAACTACAGAATCCAGTTTCTACTTTGGGAATTAATTCCTGTATCTAGCCTATGTCACTTAGCGGTCTCAAATGTCCTTATGACCTAGAGAAATCTCTTATGTGTCCACGTGGCAAAGATCACTGCAATATTTCCCTTGAGATTCTTCAAGCTCGCCTGGATCACTGTCCCTATAGCATATCAGGACATGTATTGCCTCCATCTCCTGCCTTGCTCCTATCCTCCACACACCCACATTGCTGAGGACATTATTATCCTGTTAGCTTGGTAATTATTGATACGCCTTTTATCGATGTGTGTCTGGACTGGCAGCGCTAATTCTTGGTCTCTCTTCCCACAATGCTGTTGAAATAAAGAACAAACGTCCACTCTTCACTCCAAAATGTGGTTAAGCTGTCGTACAAACTACAGGTGTGCCTGGCAGGTGTTTGTTCCTGTGCATGGCAGCGTTTTTATGATCTATGACTTGGCATCTGTGTTACAAAAAAAACACCCTGATATAACTGAGCTGTTGCAAGTGTCATTCTCATATGAGATTATATATATGTTTATATATATATTTATAAATGTCATACAGTTGTGTGGGCATAGATGAAAACAGAAAATAGCATCTATACTATGTCGATGGGATAATGATAGCTGAAAATTCACTTTGTCTGCAAATTGCAGTCCTTCAATACAGACCTTAATGGTACAGATGTTTGACTTTTGATATGATAGCCATTTTTGGTTGGTGTGATACACGTTCATTCTTGATGGTGATAGCTCAGTGGACTTCAGGGACCTATTTATGCAGTTAACTGAGGAGTTTTTCTTGCCCTGGTGTGTGCTAAGGGGGATTGCACAGCTATGATTCTGGTCTCTGTGGGAGTCAGATACGAATGTAGTAATACTGCCTGATGCCTGCTTCGTGTGAAACTTTTACACTGCTTTGCTTTAGAAGGGGCTTATTCTTTTTTCAGTCCTAGAGGCTGGATTTAGTGAAGGTGGGATCCTTGAGTTTTATTTGGACTACTCCACCTAAGGAATTTTGTTCAGAACAATTCTTACTTGGCAGCCTAGATTTTTGGCTCCAGCCTTCCTGGAGTTATTGAGAGGATTCTTCAGACATATTTTGAGAAATCAGTGTTTTGAAGTACTAGGTCTGAGCTCTAGGATGTGGTTGGAAACTAACATCCTAGTGTGAGCAGAGCCTTGTGTTCTCTCTTCCAAGAGTATCTGGTTAGATTTTTGCAGAATTATTTCATTATACAGGCTCTGTGTTGCCTTTCCAAGACCAGGTAGGTCCTAAAGAAAGGAGTGCTATGCTTGTATTGGTTTTACCTTGGAATTTGCATGGAGCAGATTTTGAACTCAGAATTCAAGAGGTTTTAATTAGTGATAGAAAGCTTATAATCAGTCACATTTAGTTTATTCACCACACAAGGGCCAGTGCAGGATTGTGCCCTGAGCTTGCTCCAGGCCTTTTTCCATTCCAATTTTAAGCAAGCCACATGATTTCTTCATCTCCCACAGGGATGTTTTACTATGATCTAGTTAGATGTCATAGTTTGCACATGTTTAGTGATGTGCAACTTTACATTTTCTTTCCTAAATGTGAGTTTTCTGGTTATTTCTCCCTGGGGAAAAGTAATTGAGAGGGTCATAACAAAGCAGCTCCATATGTGATGATTTGAGATAGAGTCATAGACCATCTTTACATTTTACAGAGGATACCAGAATGGCAATGATCCCATTATGATTTCCTAAGGTATGAAAAAAGCCGAAAAGTGATCTGAAAAGGCTAACTTGCTGTCCAATCACCTTCTCCACAGTCACATCTCAATGTCATACCTGTGCTTTGTGTAACATGGCATGATAGCAAATTACGCAATGAGAGCTGGAAGTGGCTTCTTCCTCTGGTAATGGCTATAAGTCATGTCTGTGTATTGGTGATAACCCATCGTAGTTCCTAGAGAGCTGCCTAGCAACTCTCCTCATAGCTGGGTCTCAGTTTCAGGGAATGTACAGGAGAATTTTCACTGAGGTTGCTAGACAGTGAAGGCTGTAACATCCAGCTAGGAGCTTGTAGATATTTGATATTTGCCAACCAACTAAATGCGAAAGATCAGCCTGATTGTTGTCAGTAACTGAGTTAGCCAAGTTTAGGGTTTCGGGTCTGCCTAGGTGTCTGAATGCATTGCAAGTGTACCTTTGACTGCAGCTTAGACATCTCTTAACACTGGCTGTTCTGATTAGTGTGGCAAGGTTTCTCTTAATTCCTTGACTGGATTTAAATTAATAGAAAGCTCAAGCCTGTTAAGCTCAAGATTGCTGTCTCTTTTTTCCCTGTGATTTCTCTGATTTCTCTCATGTCTTTGCACAGAAGCCTGCAGCAAACATGTTTTGTGAATGTGATATAAAATGGTGGGAAAATATTCTGAGACATTGCAAACTAATAGTACTTTTGGAGTGTACTTTTCTAGTAGTTTTTCTTCATCTAGAGAGAAGAGAAACTTTTGCCTGTGACAAGTGTCAAGCACTGTAAGGGGTTTCCCAGAGAGGTTGTTCAGTATCCATTCTTTGAGGTTTTCAAGACCAGAGCTGATAAAGCCCTGAGTAGTGTGGTCTAAACTCATAGCTGACTCCGTTTGAACTGGAGTTTGCACCTCAGGAGGCACCTTCCAACCCAGTCGTCCTGTGATCCTGTGCTTACGACCTAAACCCTGGAGTGGTTGCCTCTCTGAGTCAGTTTGGACCCACCGCTTTAGTCTTGCTCTGCCAGAGGACTCCAGGTCTTCTGTGTGTCATTAGTACACTCCTACATGTTGCCCCCATCACCGCTTTCCTTTAACTACTGAGCCCGCCAAATTTGTCACAGAATTCCTCACCATGATAACCCCAGCTGCCAGCTGAAGTCCCCTCTGTGTGTTTTTGGTCTGGCAGTTTTGCAAGGAACAGCCCAAGCGACGGCTCGGCTCATGCACCGAGCATCAGTCGCTGACCATGCAGACTGGGAAAGCGACTCTTAACTGCTCAGTCTCTGGGTCAGATGTGATCTCCCAAAGCCAGCTACCTGGCTTGCTGGGCTCCCCTTCACAAGGAGTGGTCAGTGTCCTGTCAGAGGCGGGAGTACCTGCTTCGTATGTTGCTTTCCCACTGGTGGGTGTTCTATGCAAAGTGTAAATGAGTGGCTCATAGCACCCACAGCGGGAGAGATGGAGCCAAAGACCTCCCACTCCTAATCCAGCCACTTTAGATTCAGCAGAGTGGGAGCAGGGTAGGAGGCTGACAGGAGAGGGGTGAAGCAGCTGGAGCAAGCAGTGAGCATCCCCTGCATTTTTCTCCTTACTTATCCCCCTCCAGATCTGTAGGTGTGTGAAGTGAGATCTGGAATGGCAAGTGTGGTCTACACACTTGGAGCGTGAAAAAGTGAGACATCCACTCTGCATACATACCTCACACATATCAAGTATGTATCAAGGTGTCCGGTTCCTCCCTACTCCACCTTCAACATCTGAGTGAGTCAGTGAAAAGGAATAAAGAGAGAGAGAAGCCTCAGAAAGGAAATGGTAATGCAGAAGGAAACTGAGTCATGAAAGTAGGGATATTTTAGTTTAGTTGCATGCACACAGGTGGAAGGGGGAGGAGCACAGACCTCTGTGTAGAAACTGCAGGTGATGTGAGTAAAATAGTGGAAATACATGAAAAAGGGCATCTGGGTATCTTGTTCCTCTCTTACTTGGGATAGAGACAAACAGAACAGAGGGACAAAAGGACACCTTCCAGATCAGATTGCTTTGAGGTTGGTCTCACTTCACTACTTGTATTTCTTCCCTGTCTGGCTTTTCCTCTTTCGACCAGTTCTCAATCTGATCACTTTTAAAAGCTCGAGCAAAGAGTTCAGGGGTGAGAACTTGTTCCTGCCAGGAAGATTCTGAACAGAGACCATCTCCCAGACCTAGCAGCCAGTTGTTGTGAAGGGTGTGCAGACAGGTGATTTCTGAGGCCTCCCTCTCTCCTCAGGATTTCTGAAATAGAGGTGAGTGTTTTCACAGTTGTGGTGGGGAGAGGCTAGCAAAGAGCATGATTGCATAAGCCTGGCTTTATAAGGAAACAGTACTAAAAAAACGTGTGCAAGGTAAGTGTGTGTCAGAAACAGTCATTAGTAACAGAAAACAGTCTTTGGCGTGTTTCTGATTGATGTTAGAGTTTTGTGTGTGTACAAAGCAACAGATGGGATTTGAGGAACAGAACTGAGGAAGAGCATACTGACTTTGTGAACTCTTATGGACAGTAATAGTGAAAGAATTATGAGAGAAATTACAGAGGAGCTGATGAGAAAATGGAAGTAATGAATTCATCGGCACGATAGAGCTGGGAGTTTTAATTCTATAGACTGATGTGTATTGAAGCAGAAGAAGTGAACTAATCAATAAATGTTTTAGGCCTGCTTTCTTGGGGGGAAGTAGAAAAAATGGTTTTCCGCTCATTTAATGAGGTTATGCTCTCCAACAGCAAACAACCATGATTTTAGACTGATACTTAAAACAACCAATTGAAGATAATTCACACTCATGAGTTTTTAAGCACTTGGATAAAAAGTCAAAGCTTTGTTTTATACAGTCTTGAAATAGTGAAGAAGGTCTAAAGTGAAAAGCTGGGGTGTTAGCACAACTTTAAAGGTTTTGTGAAATGACCTATGTATTTAATTTAATCAGTTTGTTAAAATTTCCAATAAAATATTAGAAGGCCAATATATCAATGAGAATGGGCTTATACAAAATGGAGCCTGTCAAGCTAACTTAATTTCGTGACTTTATGAGACTCCCTGCAGCCAAGTACTTCTCTGACAGAAGTACTTCTACCTACAGTCGTGATAATGGAGGTAAAATATGAGGCTGGTAAAAGATACAACCTCTAATCATCTTAGCCCCATGTGATTTTTAGGTAGTATACAAGTACAGTACATTTTAAGTGTATCTGAATTCAATAGATAGCAAAATAGTAACAAGGAAAAAATCGTCGAAAAACCTGTGGCTCTAATTTTGCCAAGCACCATGTGATTTTAACATACTGCTCAAAATCCTGAGGGAGATCTAACACACTGATAAACTTGGTAGTATCTGGAAGAACTGCTAAAAATGAAGGCAACGAATGAAAGTGATAAATCCCTGATACGGAGCAGTTTGATTCATTTTAAGTACTGACAGACAGTGTGTGTTTCAGTCTAACCAAAGATGAGTTCAGATATCTAATGGCAGAGTGTGAATAGTATTTATGGGACCAGAACTTTGTGTCAGAAAGCAGTCACACTAAATAAGCTTATAGATATGGGAACTGGTAACCAGTAGATCAACAGCTACTACTGAGATGCTGCAGCCAAGGAAGCTGATGTGGTTCTTTGATCTTGAATACTGAATAGGAGGAGAGAGAAGCATATTTTCTCTGCATTTGGCACCTGAGAAAAAAATTATTTTTCATCTACTTTGTCTATTATTATCACTTTGAGAAATGCTGCAAAACTGAAGTGTGACAAGAAAATAAACACAGAACGGTGAATAAAAGCTTACAGAAGTGACTTGATGACAGTCTTTAAGTGTTTGACTGAGGAAGAAAACCACCTCAAAGTTATCTGACTCTTCAACATAGTAGAAAACTGTTAAGATGTGATGGAAGGATGGCAGATACATTCAGACTGGAAATGAGGCAAAAATCAAGCAGTAAAAATATTGAACTCTTGGGATAATTTACTGAGAACTGTACCGAGCCCTCTGTCGCATGAACACAATTAAATCAAGATTTTAAAGAATGCTCTAATTCAAGCACAGCAACGGGAAGTATAATTAACAAAGGGAATGCATTTAGTCTCTGTTATTTTAAGGAGGTCAGATTAGACGATGTGATTTTAAGCTACACATTCCCAAGTCCAGGAGTATACCAGACTTTTAAATGAAACATGATTTTTATATCCCAGAATGATTGTGGTTGTATTTGCAGAGGATGATCAGACATGTCTCATGGGGAAAGTTTCAGTTCAAAATTTTTCAAGTGTGCTGGAGAAAATAGTTTGGTTACCCAAATGGTGAGCATATGGATTGACATTCCACATGGGAAAACGACTTTTAGGGTTTATACCACTGGCCGTTTATGTTCACTGGCCAGGATGGTGACAGAAAGCCATGACGGCCGGAAGAGGATCAAAGAGGCTGTGAAGGCAGGAAGCTCAGCAGGCTGCAGATTAAATGTTTACTTCAGGAGCTATTCACAGAGCCTGTGAAAGGCAAATAACTTGCCTTTTGCAATGGCTAGGAGGACTTAGTGCATGGTGTTACCACTAAAGAGGCTTCAGGTGAGTCAGAGGCATTAAGACCATAGCAGAACATCACCACCCTCTGCCCCCAGCCTCAAAACCACAACAGTTTTGTATCTGTTCATTGTGGAAGACGCTGAGGGATTTTATCCCATGGAACTTTTCCTTGATGGAGATGCATCACATCAGCTTCAAATCAAAGCCTCGGTGAGGTTGTAGAGCATGTAGACAAAAAAGTGGTCAGATGATATTCATGCAAGACTTCTGAAGTCTGAGGCTGTAAGAGCTGAACTGCAGATCGTTATCTGTAGTGCTTTCCAGTTGCTTTGGTACAAGAATATTGGAAGGTAGATGATATGATGCCGTTTTTTAAAATTATTTTGAGATCTTGAAAACTACAAGCTAGTAAACAAGATATGCCTAGGAGGCAAGCTAAGATAAGAAACATTACTCTGAAAACAGAATAAGTGCATGCATGGACAGCTAAGATGTACTGAGAAAGAGTTAACCCTCTTGTTAGTGGATATCACAATTTATAAGACTTAGAAGGGGTCAACAAACAGTATTGACAAAGGAGGTCCAGTGGCGCTTGGATTTGCAAAGCACATTTGTAAAGGTCACTCACCCCAAGCTGTTAAAAGACATGAATCTGCTGTTGAATCAGAGGAGTTTCTTAAGTAGCTGAGTACAGGTAGGAAACAAGGATTACCATGAAATGTCAGTTTTTCACAGGGGTGTTTTTTTCAGATTTGTGCATATCCATAAATGACATGGAAAAGGGGGAGGAGTACATAATGAAGTAACAAAGTATGATAATAAAGTAATCATTTGGGGAAGCAGGCAAAAAACTGCATGGAGTGATTTGAAAAAAGATTTCACAATATTGAATTACTAGGTCATTTGATTTCACAATATCAAATGACATAAATTATGGGTGAAATTTGATGTGGATAAAAGTATAATGGTGCACATAGGCAAAGCAATTCTAGAGTTACATTTGCAATGATGGAGGTTCTGAATTTACTATTACCATGCAGGAACGAGATCTTGTGGTTGCAATGTGTGGCTTTATGCTTATTACCACTAAAATTGCCAATCAAATGTTAGCAATTAGGAAAAGAATAAGAGAATAAAATGTGAAACAGCATTATACTATCTATCCATATGGTTCCCTTACTTTGGTATTTTATAATGCGTTGACCCTAATGGTCTGTTCCCATCTCAGAAAGGCCATAGTCAAACTGGAAAAAATTCAGGAAGGGGCAGGAAAGACAACTAAAGGTATCCTGTGGCTAATATGAAAGGAGACATTTAAATAGGGATTCTCAGGTATGGAAATGAAATGGTTAAGGATATGACAGATATCTATAAAATCATGAATTTTCTCTGGGATAGGAACAGTATGGAGAAAATGATGAGGGAAGACTATTTCATTATCAATTTTAAAAGAGAGTCTAAACATCAAATGAAACTAGCAAGTGACAAGTTTAAAGCAAATAAACATCAGCACTTCCTCATGTAACACAGAATTCAATTGTGGAAATACTTGACATAGGCTGCGACGGGTACTAGAAGGCTTTTTTTTTTTATTTTAAAAGTGAACAAATAAATCCTTTAAAGATGACTAAGTACAGAGGCAATGTCTGTCTTGGGAACTACTTGAGGTGTAAATTGTGACAGGTTAGGACAAATATTCTTGGAAAATATCGCTGCTGTTTCCCCTGTTTGAATTTGAAAATCTCCCACTTTAAGGACAAGCTGGTACCCATCCCAAACAAATACTAAATACCTCCTTTCCCACCTCTTCCCAAAAGAGGAAGAGAATGAAGAAAATAAACCGGAGAGGAAAAAAAACCCAATTACTGAGGAGTGGGTGGGTGGGAAGAAGAAAACCATAAGAAAAGAGAACAGACTAACAGGCTAAAACCTGGAAAACAGGGAACCAAGGGGGAATAGTGAGCAGAGCACCCCTGTATTTCCATGATATCCAGGAACTGTTGGATGCTGCCTAGTGATGCCCTGTCCAGAGCACAGGAATAGAAATAGCACTGTTAGTTGCTGGGTTGGGATTTCCTCCTCCTGGAGCTGGACATATCCAGCTTGGTTAGAAACAGGATAGTTGATAAAGAGGACCCAGAATTTAGTGGGTCTTGGGATAGAAACTGTACAAGTAAAGTTGTGAGAAGTGCGGCCAGAATCAAAATAATAAGGAGACAGAAGATTGGCATGTGTGGTACGCCAGTCTCCCTCTGACTGCAGAAAAGGCATGACTCGGGGCTCTGGAGAAACTTGTGCCTTTTGCTTGATGGAGGATTTTTCCAGTTGATATTCCCAATGGTCCATTGCATTAGCTCGAAGTACAAACTGGCCACAGGGGTTCTTCATTCTCTTCTGACAATGAGAGGTCCTACAACCGTGTATCATGGGTCTTAGGGGTGGTTAACCCTGTGTTTGGGTTTAATGGGGAGGTTGAACAAATGATGTATCTGGCAGAGAGTGACGACTGTTCCCTTAACGTGGGGTAGCCCTTGGAGATCAGAGGGGCCTCTTGAACAGTGAGTACCCCCTGTGTAGGTTTGGATGCCCTCAGGGACAGCAGGGAAAATCGTGGGGTGGGGTCAGGGGTCCATGTGATGGTGTTTGTGGGGGTAAGATGTGTCCTGATCAGGTGCAGGGCTGGGCATTCAGTGCCTGCAGCTCTGCCTGGTGAGCTCAGCTCCTGCAGTCTCAGTGCCAGCAGCTCTCTGTCATTTTCCCCAGTTGCTTGGGGAGCTGTGGAGCTCTGTCTGGTGAGGACACCTGAAGCCTTGCTGGTGCCTTTCTAGGACTGGGAACAGTTTCTCTTAGCAGATATCTGCTGGAAATACAATACAGCAGAGAGGAAACAGACTAGGAATTTTCTGGAGTGTGTGTAAGAATTTCCTGACACAGCTGGTGAGTGAGCCAACTAGGGGAGGCACCTGCTGGATCTGTTGTATGTGAACAGAGAAGGACTTGTGGGTGACGTGGTGGTTGGAGGCTGTCTTGGGCATAGCCGTCACAAAATGAGTTTTTGATTCTCAGAGCTGTAAGGAGGGGGGTCAGCAGAACTGCCACCTTGGACTTACGGAGGTCAGACTTTGTCTTGTTTAGGAGACTGTTTGGCAGAGTGCCTTGAGAGGCAGTCCTGAAGGGCAGAGGAAGGCTGGACATTCTTCAGGAAGGAAATCCTAAAGGTGCAGAAGCAGGGGGGAAGAAGACCAACCTGGCTGAACAGAGAGCTTAGTCTGAAACTCAGGAAATAGAGTGTTTCACCTTGGAAGAAGGGAAGACTACAGAGGAAGACTTATTCAGGAAGACTACAAGGATGTTGTGAGGTTGTGCAGAGAGAAAATTAGGCCAAAGACCAACCAGAATTTAGTCTGGCCGCTGCCATAAAAGACAATAAAAATGTTTCTATAAATGCATAACCAGCCAAAGGTGGGCTGAGGAGAATCTTCGTCCTTTATTGGATGTGGAAGAAAATACAGTGACAAAGGATGAGGAGAAGACATGTACATATGTTGGTTTTTGCAGGGGAGTGGTGACAGGGAGTCAGCAGGTTCAGTGCCTCCTGTCTGGCTCTGACCACTGGTGCTGTCCCAAAACCAGATGCTTTGTGAGGACTGCCACCAAGTGTGTGATGGCTGTGGTGGAGAAGGGTGTAGCCACCTGGTTGTAAACTCTGGGGCTGCCAGAATGATACCCCATGCCTGAGGCAGGGCAGGTGAGGAGAGTGGAGGTGGAAACTCAGGCTGCCACTGGCCCCGTGTGCTGGTGTTTGGAACAGGCTCTTGTTTTGTCCATTACACAGAGAGGGACCAGGAGCATCCCCGAGGTGAGAAAGGAGCATTGTGATCTGCTGGTCGACTCTTGAGGAGCACTGGGGGTGGTTCTTCTTCCCCACTATTAAGGATGAAACTACAGCACGAAGATGGCACATCTAATAGTATTCCTGTGCTCCAGGACAGTGCCCACGTGACATGCTGGCTACAGAGGGATTAAAATTTAAACACGTATGGAGAGCAACTTATGAAATTGCCTGCTGCATATTACTTCTGTACCGCTGGCTAGAGGCCAGCCAGAGAGGGCTGCTACCTTGGTTCATGTTGACGTTTTCATACTTACTGTGCTGAGTGAGGCCCCTGGGGACACATTCTCTGCACTTCAGAGAAGCAGTGAAGAATGAGGATAAACCCGTCGCTGCTGTTCATGCTGGCTGATACTTGTTCTGCAAATGAGACAGTGCTCTGAGGTTTGGGTTTTCTTGAGTTTGTGTTAATTGGATGTGCTTCGTTTTGCAGTACCTCCTTAGCCCAAATGATGGCTTCTCAGAGCAGAGCTGCTTGTGTCTAGAATTAGGCTCTATGCTCATCTTTTACTTAAAGATAAGCAGTAGCCTTTAGTATTGGTTTGACAGTGTTTCCAGTCTAGAAGAAAAATGTAGGTGCTAGGGCTTTGTTCATTAATTCTATCTCCTAAACAGCTCTGAAAAGGGACCTACCTTCAGAGAGAGATAGAATGGTCTGGAAAAGTACTCAAATTATCCAAATTCAAAGCAAAGATCCTGAGAACTGCCCATCTGATTCCTAATCTTAACAGACATGTCAGAGCTGTAGGTGTTTCCATTTATTATCAGAAATTTGAAGGACATCTGTTTTGTGGAGACCAAGACATTTCTGTGCCTTGATGAGCACCAAACTCTTCAGCTCTGTCTCCTCCACAAAAACAGGGTTTTTTCTGTTTCTCTTCCACAATTGACCGTGTTGGTAGGTGCCAGCAGGAGATAACTAATTCTTATGCTTCCTTATGCAGGACAAGCTAGAATTCTTACAGAGTTAGGTGAGTAACTTGGGTTGTTGGATTTCTCAGCTTTACCTGAGAGAATTTGAGTGCTTCCTTCAGAGGTTCACCTCAGGGACAGCTCCGGTGACAGAGGTTTATGCCTTTCCTTGATGACCTTTCAGATAGTTTTGACTGGCTCTGTGTAAAGCAGGCAGGGAGAGAGAAGGTTTCTATGGTTATTCTAGCCACCCATCTGTCAGTCCTTCCCAGTAACTTCAACTGCTTTAATTTCAACCACATTTGACAAGACTTGATGATGTTGTGTTTGACAAAGATACACACTCCCACGAGTATCATGAAAATTGGTATCAGGGAAAGAACAATTTAAAGACTGATCATAATTACTGCAAATACATTTGTTGTTTTCTTAGTTGTTCGGGGGGAAAAAAAGGGAATGGAAAAGAATAATTGAACCATTTACTCTAAATATTCATCTTCACCAACATTAATGTTGGCTACCAATATCAAATGACAAGGTTTCTGCTCTCTGCTGGAAAGTAACATTTGAGAAACAGAAGAAAGTGTGCTGACGGGGGATAATAGCAGTGCTGGGAAGTCATTGCTTAATTAAAATGTTTCTTGTGCTAATTGGAATGACACATCAGAAAGCAAATAACACAAATACTTATTTGGTATATGGTGTAGATCTTCACCAGCATGATGTTCAGAAGGGAAAAACAAAATTTAAGACTCTCAAACTCTGTATATGTTTGTTGTGGCACAAAATAGAGAAGACAAATTGGAGATGATGTTTAACATCCAGCACAGTAGGTACAGCACAATAGATTATTAAAGGCTATAGATGCAGATTAAAGTCATAGATGCAGAAGCCTGATTCAAGCATGGACCTTGGTAAATGAACAAAATGCAGGCACAGGTACCAAATATAGAATCAATTAATGCACAGTGGAAACAGCAATTGGGAAAATGTCAAGAGGAAACCCAAGGAGAATGGGCTTGTTTAGATAAAGTTTTGAGTAATTCAAAACAAGGTGAATTTCTTATGATCAGGGAAATGCAAAGAAACTGAAAATATGTCCAACTAAGAAACTCGGTGTCTCCATGGTAAATTAAGGTATGTGGCAAAACGAGCTACAGAAATTGTAAAAAAAGTAGTAATAATAGATCAGCAAGGTGAGGTGCAGTCATCCAGATGGATTTTTTGATTTTTCAAGTGCATTCATCAAAACAGTTACTTTTCTTGGGAATGCTTACTACACACATTCCCTACTTCCTGAGAGTCCAAAGTTATGATGCTCAAAAATCCCAAAATAAAGCAAGAAGTGGGGAAAAGGATATTTTCTTTCCCCCACATTTTTTCCTCTTTAAATGTTTTTCATCTTTATTATTTAGAAAGGCTTGACTTAAAAAGAAATCTTGGTTTTTACCTTAACAATACTGTAAGAGAAAGTGGGATGATATTTTCCCCCAGAGGCTTAAATGACTTGAGTTGGAATGTTACATCAATTGTAATGGAGACATCTTTTCCTTATGAGTGTTTTTGCAGACTTATTTTTAATCTAATTTGTGTTAAAAAATACAAAGCAGCCATATCTGAAATAATGTGGCTTAATGTATTTCTACAGCATTCAGTTCTCCTCTCTGCTTCATGTAATCGGCTTTCTACTTTTTCTTCAGCCATCTACTGAGTCTTCCAAAACAAGGTTGAAATCCATGATGTTAAAAAACCCCAAACCAAATAATAAATTCTTAAATAAAATGAAGACTTTTAAAAGTTCAATGAAAATGAATCCCTCTATATCCTTTCACCATTCAAAATCAATGACAAGGAAATCAGAAACCCAGTTATCTTTCATCACCTCATTTCAGTACATCTAAATGAGAAATTTGATAGCATGTTTGTAAAAATTCCACTTTAAAATTAGCTTTATGACCCACTCATTTTAAAATTCTTATCAGCTCTATATGGAGAAGAGCAAATACTGTTCTGTAAGAGGTGATTGATCGTAGAATTACAAATGGAATAGTCATGATGATTAGCAGAAGCTGGAATGGAAGATGGATAAGAGAAATTATATTGGAGAAGAAACATACCATTACAAAAGAAAAAAACTCTGTACTAATTGCAGGGAGAAAGAGGTTGACAAGAGACTGGATAAAAAGAATGCTAATTTACAAAGTACTGCTTTCAGTTTCTGTTTTCCCACTTCACTCTCCCTACTTTTTTTCTGATTTTCCATGTTTCTTTCCTTCCCTCTGTCAGAGCTTGTTTTTTTCATGTCTTGATCTAACATGGGTTAATCTTGCTCTTTCTATTTCTAGCAGCAGAGAAAAAAACCCACTAACCTTTATCCAGCTTTCAATAAGAGAAAGTAATGTTGCTCCAGGCCCAACATCAGTTAGAACACAGACATTTTCTTTTCAACCAGTGTGTGATGCTGTAACTTTTCAGCAGATATGACTGCATTTAAAACCATTTAACAGATGTTAGTTATTTTCTCTCAATATATTTCTTTCTTAGTACCAGTGAAACTGTTTTGATCAAGAATTTATTTTCAAAAATTACTCAGTCTTTATAGAGCATGCAAAATCACATATTACTCATTCTTTTTCCCTGAACTAGGTAGATGAGCTGTTTCAACTGGAAAGAAACAGTAGTAAATAAATTCTGTGGGTCTTTAGTTCTGCTGTTACAGAACAGGTGTGGACATTGAGACAAATAATTGTTTGATGTTCTTCAACCATTTGATGCTACCATCTGCCAGAATAGTATTAATGTTCAGCCTGGACAAGAGAAAGCTCCTGGGAGACCTCACAGCACCTTCCCGTACCTAAAGGGGGCCTGAAGGCTGGAGAGGGACATTTTACAAGGGTGTGGAAGGATAGTGCCAGGGGAAGTGGCTTCAGAATGCAAGAGGCTTGGTTTAAATTCCATAATAAGAAGAAATTCTTTACTGTGAGGGTGATGAGGCACTGGCACAGGCTGCCCAGAGAAGCTGCGGGTGCCTCATCCCTGGGAATCTTCAAGGCCAGGCTGGATGGGGCTCTGAGCAGCCTGGTCTAGTGGAAGGTGTCCCTGTCTGTGGCAGGGGGGTGAAACTAGATGATTTTTAAGGTCCTTTCCAACCCAAACGATTGTGTGGTTCTATGAATATTTTCCCCATTCTAACACTTCGAGAAGACCATCAGTGGGCTTGCAGCACCGAGAGCAAAGGCTGAGTGTCACTTGCTGAACTTTGGGGCTGTCAAGTCACATGTGCTGAGCAAGAGGCTCCTCTTCCTTTGGCTGAGGCAGAGGTGTCTTGGCAGCGCATGCCCGGAATGGTGCTGCTGCCCGCTTGCAGTGTGTGCCAGGGTGGCTCCAGACTTACAGAAGGGCCACGGCACTGTGCTCAGAAAGAGCTGAGAGTGCAGGAGAAAGACCTCGGGTAAACGGAGATAAAACAGGCGTGACAGCGTTACCTGTGCTGAAGCGTTCTGTACAGCTGCCGTCTGCTCTGGAGAGGTGACATCTCTCCTGCCTCTCCAGCATCCCTGTCTTGTTCAGCTCTGTGGCAGGAATGCCCCAGCTCTCCCGTTCTAGTGTGAAGGGTTGCAGGTGGAGGGAAGGAGCGCAGACAGGAGGGAAAAGGCAGCTGGATCCCAGTATGCAGGGGCAGGCTCCTGCTCTGCTCTTTGCACCAGTTTCATCCTCCCACTGACCTCTGCTGGACCCTCAGTTCGCCCTGATTGCAGTCAACCCCTCCACTCCTTCCTCTCTAGATTTGCACTTCCTGGTAGTGCTCCTTCCTTCTTCCCTTTACCCCTTCCCTGTTCAGGGGGACTGAGTCCAAGTGTGTTCCCTTCTAAGCCACAGCTGATGCGCCTGGGACTGTCAGCTGGGCTTTCACAGCTCTGCCTGGAACTTCCCTTTGCCAGAGAGACTCCTAGCCCTAGAAGGTTTACTTGGACCCCAGATATGAGAGGTTCCCTGCCATGATGGCAACAGGCAACTCACAGGTGGCCCATTAAGCCTTGCTCCTCTTGCTTGAGTACAGAAATCCCCAGATCTCCTCTCTTGCTTTGCTGGACTCAAGGCTGGCATTCCAGTTGGTGGCAGTGCAGTCAGCAAGAGCTCAGCGAGGCCCCTCATACAAGCATGTGCTTGTCAGGAAAACCAGTTAAGAGGATCACAGCCCTGAAAGGTGGGGTTTGTCATGCTCGTCATAGCCATGTCCTGCCTTCTCCTGAGGTCTGGCTGTGTCTGACCTCAGAGCTCACCTTTGTAGCATGCAGTACAGGAATCCTTTTTCTTTTGAGTTCCCTGAGTTGCAAGGAACTGCAGCTGAGAGAACAGCAGCTTTACTCAGCCTAATTAGAAGCATATGGGGGATGCTATTAAAGCATTTGGTTCTAATGATCCTGATGAACAGAAACATACTTTGGATGTGAAGGAAAAAATATCCCTTAGCTCTCTCAGAAATGGATCTTCCTGCACAGCAGAAATTTGAGATGTGAAGGCGTGGTGGACACCACAATACGCAAATAGTGTTACCTTTCTGATGTATTTCATATTGCCATGTTTAGCCCTTTTAGAGGACAAAATCAGTTTTTTTGCATTTTGAATTCTAGCTGATGAATGCCTCAGGTTTCCAACCCTAAAGTGCCTCCATGGCTCCTGAAGGCCTGTCTGGGCTGGGGTGCAGCATCTCTCACCTGTCAGAAGACTTGTACTGGGGAAGTGCAGTGATGAGCACTCTATAAATGTGCCAGAGCTGCTAGAATGAGCAAGGGGCTTTGCATATGTCTGAGGAGGAGAAATTTGCTATAAAGAGTAAAAAAAATTAGAAGATCATGAAAGTAGAACCATTCACATACAATCCAAACAGAGTAGACCTTGCTGAATTGATCCAAGGAATAGATGATCATTTTGACAGCTACATTTCTTGACAGATTCTAGGAGGCTCAGGTTTAAGGACAGTACAGTTTTTCCTCCATGACATGGAAGCAAATAACTTTAACCAGAGTTTGAGGATGGCACGCAGGCTGAAGACACAGTAAATTGCTGGCTGCACAGAGCAGTCCTGGTTAGCTGGCTGACTACTTACATGTACTTCTTAGCATTTAGTTTCACTTTTTAAATTTAATAATACTTAATTTTTTAATCATAATAAAATTTTATCATTAGTATTTTATGTCATTGTTATTTAAAATTTGAAATGTAATGGCAGGTATTAAAAAGATCTTTTATCTTGCTGAGGATGGCAAAGCAAAGGCTTCAGCAGCTCTAAGAGCTCTAAGCTGGTGTCCAATCAATTCAAACCATAATGGCAAAATGCCTTTTTAAGGGATGATGGTTTAATATTGAAGGAGGATATTAAAGGAATTGGTTCTTTCCCAGTCACACATCATGACTGGATGAATCTGTACTTTAGCCAAGCATACGTCATGCTTGAGAAAAACACAAGTGACTGGTCTTCATATTGAGATAGCTGTGAGAAATATAACAGTTGATGAGGTACAGGTGGTCTGATTAAAAATAGAATATCTGATTGAATAAGTCTGTTGTGGCCTTAGACTCAATGATTTTCCTGCTTGCTTAGCTGAGATGGCTTAAGACTGATAGAATGAAGTGTGGTGGCATTCAGAAGCCTGACCAGATGTGTTCCCACAGGAAATGAGGTGATTGCAGTAGACTGGAAGGGACTGAAAGATGTGGACCAAATCAATATGGACAGCACGAGTTCACTGCATGGCAGCAGCTTCCATCGACCTTCCACTGAGGTGAGTGCCTGGCCCAGAGCTGCTTAGCCAAGGGGATGAAAGTTTGAATTCTTACTTCAGAAATGAGTGTTGTGCATCACTGAGGCATCATCTGTGAGAGGACTGGAATGCCAGTGAGCTCCTGAGGATCATACCTGGGTAGTTTGGCTTGCTCTGAATAGAATTGAGTCATTCCCTTCACAAGATCCATAGTGAGTAAGAATTTGCAAATGAAAGTGCTTTGTAACCAGTCATGATGGGAGTGGAACACAACATGAGAAAAACAGTGACAGTTCTGACAAGCCTGTAGGTCTGCATTCCTTGAATAAGGGTTTCACATTGGAATGTCCAGCACTGTGTCTGTCCCAGCTTCTGCAGCACAGACATGAAATCTTTTGAAGAAACACATTTGTCTTCATTTTGAATTTTAGTGATGCATTCACTAGTAACTTACAGGTAATTGACTTACCATGCAGTATTTTAAGGGCTGGTTCATTGAATTATTGCGGCTTCTGCATTCTTAAATACCTGAATTTCAGCTTTATAAGGTTCAGTGTATGCAATGATGATTAATAGAAAGATAAAATCTATTTTAAATGCATAATATTTGAAGAATCACAAAAAATATTTACAAATAAGCTTAACGAGTAACACACAGTTTGCAAAACCTTGAAAAATGTTAATAGGTGTGTATATATATATATGTATTTTTATTTTGTTTGTGTACCTTGCTGGCTTGGAGAGTAACTTCAAGACACTTAGGGTTTCATGGAGTCCTGGCAGAAATTGTTGGGCTCAATCTTGTATGGAGAATTTAGTCAAATCAAAGCAGATCTAAAAGTCAGTGAGCATAAACCACACCTCAGCGAACATTTTGATTTATATGAATGGATACCATAGGTGTAACATGAGTCATCTAAATTTTCCTGAGTGTCTCCATCCCCAAACCCATGATGTTGAGATGTGAGTCCTCCCAGCTGAAGGAAACACACTCTGAACTGGTACCGTGATGGCTGATGTGGGAAATGTTTCTGGTTTGCGAGGGGCGAGTGAGTCAGAACGGACAAACCAAAACACTGCAGGAGAAAATAATTTCAGCAGAATTGAGTTTCTTGCTGTAGGACACTCAGAATACAAAGGTGGTGTAGCTCCTCCTTGTGTTAACCTCAAAGTGGTGCAACCCACACTTAGGAGGGGAGCCTTGTAAGAAGGTGCTTTTCTCTTTCCTACTCTGTCAGCCCGTTCACTACTTCACCTGCAAGCACCTTGACACTTACAGGCACCATAATCACCGGCAGAGAATGGAACCATCTTGAAAGACCCATGTTTTTTATAACATACCAGATAAAGTAGTGCCTGTTGATTGTAGCAAACTACTGGAGTTGCATGGCTGCTCGCAAGTTGTTTGTTACACTGACGTGGTGCCATTCTTTGCTTTCTTTAGCAAACACGGACGGATTTCTCCTGGGATGGTATCAATGTGAGTATGCACTGTGTCACTTCTCAAATTTCTAGTCACAGGAAGACCAGAATTTGTCTGACATTGGATACAGTGGAGGCCAGAATGGGAACATGACTGAAAGTCCTTAGTGCCGCTGAAATTCTGGGAGTTGTCTACGATTCAGAGGATGGTGATAGATTTTTGTTTGCTGCTAAGTCTTTTGCTGTCTGGCAGGTATTTCAATCTGCAGGTGGCTATTGAATTGCTTTCATCCTTTTGGGGACAAATGTGTGCCATTTCATATGTTTTGTTTCTGAAATTTCTGGGCACGGCTACATAAGAAAGGTGTCTATCCAGCATATTTTAAAAAAATAGTAGTCCTTGATTAGAGCATCATTTGATCTTCTCCAGGAGTTTGGAAAAATGTCTCCCTCATTTTCAGTTGCACACAGAAACAACAGAATTCTTTATGTCTCCTAGGGTAGATGGTGAGTACCAGTTAACTTCAGTTAAAAAGCAGATGAGAAAGAAGCAAACATTTTAATTATGCATGTTCCTTTTGCTCTTAATACCTATGCCATGAAAAAAAAATCTTTGTTTTTCTTTTTCACTAATGCAGTAACAGCATCCTGAAAAAAAGTAATGCATATTTGTTCTACTGGACTTTATTAAAGGGTACTTAAAAATATTTTTGCATAAGTTAACTTTGTAGTTTTGTACACTTGGAAGGCCAGGATTAACAGCTCCATTTTGAGTAGTAAAAGCATTTTCAAATTCCAGATTCTTTCAAAACTTTAAAAATACCTGTAGCTTTCTTCTTTACTGGGATTTGAAAGCATTGGGACATTGAATATAATTTTTAACTAATTCTCACCGTGCTGATACCTCTTTCATTGTGGCACTTACAGCTTGGGATCTTTTGCCTAGGATCAGTTACAGAAACAAACTGTGTTGGAAAATAATGGTGCATGCAGCAACTGTCTAGAAGAAATTTGTCATTTTTTTTTCCTCACTGCACCTATGTCTAACTGAAAGCGAAGTACACAAGATCGGGTTTCCTTAAAGAAAGTAGAAGACAGTTTCCTTACTTGCAGTTTCCCATTTTCCAACCCATACAGAATCCATGGAGCTCTTTCATGAGGCAGCTCTTACCCAGTGTAATTCCATAGATCTTCTTTGGTACCGAAGCTGGATCATGAATTTCTTTCCCTTCCCATTCATTCCTGCCTTCATGTCACAGCTCTTCAGCCTTGCAGTAGTAGGGGCCCTCTGCAATTTACTTTCTTTTTTGGATGGGTTCCATGAGGAAGCTCACAGCGCAGCCCCCAGGCTGTCTTGGAACAAGTGGGTGGATACTGAGCAGGAGCACCCAGGCAGGAATGACCAGTGGGGGCATAGATGGACTTTCGCCAAGAAGCTTCATCACCAAAGGAAATGCATCATGGAACAAGGGCTGTGCTCTCACTTTTTGCTGTTCTTCCTCTGCTTTCTGATTTCTTCAGCTCACATTACACACGGCACGTTCCTGGCTTCACAGTTACAGGATGCCTTAGCTGCTGCATTTACATTCAATTTCCGGAAAAACTCACCTCTCATATTTTGGAAACTGACTGGAATTATACACAGTGCCAGATCTTATTTGCCTCCAATTATTTCATTGCCCAGTTATTGCTCCACTCACTTCTTGTGAGGTCTGTGCCTATGACCAAGTGCTTGTTTTGTGTCAGGATTTAAAATTTCCAGTGTCATAGTCACTACTTTTGAGTATCCTTGTATTTGAAACATTCTGGCCTTGATTTTCAGAGAGGTTGAAATGAAGAGCAGAAGCAATGTTTATATAGCCTTTGTAAAAGTTAAGCCTCATATGCAATGCCTGGCATCTCTGAAGAAGCCTGATGAATTCATCTTGAGAGATTATTTTTGTAATGATGTTTGTGACAGCTGCCTGTCCCAATAGTGCCCTGTCCTTGTTATTCTGGGACTGAGGATAAATGTAGAAAAGACAGTCAAGAAAATTAAGCAGAGCTGTAGACCAAATTTCTTTACAGATGGAGGTGCTTGAAACAGGACCCATCACTGATATAGTCATGATTATTTTATTAAGACCATATAAGAAGAAAAAGAAACCCCAAAGTGACATTAAAAAATTGGTAGTATGGTGCATATATGATACATTACTGTGGCTTGCCTATTGCACTGGCAGCTCCCCACTGCAAGATCCCTGAATTGTCCATCAGCCATGTCTTGCATCTCTAACAAGGAGTTGGGGTTGGTGCAGCATGTCTGTGGAGGACTGGCAGCTGCCAACAGGAGGCTTCTCACAGCCTCTTTGTGCCTCTCCCTCTGGCCATGCCTCAGTCAGTACCAATGCTGTGCAATATCCAGTCCTGGTTAAACAGCCTCTAATTTTTCCTTTCCTTCTTTTGATCCTACTGCTTGCATCTGCTCCTCATCTTCCAACTACCTACTGTTTTCTCACTTCAATTCACTTCCTTTTCTCCTTCCTGTATATCATTTCTTCATATTCTCTCTCTTTTCAGCTCTCCATGGAAGATACGACCTCCATCCTCCCCAAGCTGAAACGCAACTCCAATGCTTATGGGATTGGGGCTTTGGCTAAATCATCTTTCTCTGGTGAGGTCCTCAAAATTTGACTTTATCCTTGGCAGCTTCTCTCCACAGGCCTTTGTGCCTCTTCCCATATCTCTCTGTCGCTCTCACGACTGCTCCTTTCTGGCTTTTGCCTTTTCATGGCCTTAGAGAAGTGTCCACCACCATGGTTCTAAATACAGAAATCTCACAGTTGTTGCCCTTTAAAGAACAGATTTGCCTTACTCCTGTTGGCTGTGCACCCCTGCTCAGACATCTTCATTTGCTTCCCCTCAGTCTTGGGTTTAACCCTGTTTTCTGTTTCTTAGTTTGTTCACTTCCAGGCTTCATCCTTCATGCCCAACTCTGTCCTAAATGGATTCTAGGCAAGGAAGGACATGGTCTTTTATATTTGGGGTTCCCCTTTTTCCCCCTTCTGAGAGTTTGTCCAGGGAAAGATGGAGAAACTCCCCTGGAGAGTGATGCAGTGAAAGGTGGCAGGCACCCAGCCCTAGTCATGCATCCTGTCAGGAAAGGAGGGGAGAAGCTCCACTTCTAAGAGAGGTAGAAAGCATGTCTGAAAACGCTGGAGCTGTGTAATAGCCCTCCCTTGTTTTCCGATGTCTGGCCCCTTAGGGATATCTCGCAGCATGAAGGACCACGTGACGAAGCCGACGGCGATGGGCCAGGGCCGCGTGGCTCACATGATCGAGTGGCAGGGCTGGGGCAAAGCCCACAGCCAGCAGCAGCAGCACACGCACGAGAGCGCGCGCAAGGACGCCGACGCCTACTCAGACCTCAGCGACGGCGAGAAGGAGGCCCGGTTCCTTGCAGGTGGCCATGCCTTGGTTTTGGCATGTGGATTGGGTGGGTTGGGGTGCCCCAGAGGGGAGTTGGGAGTGCCCAAGAGACCAAAAGAAGCAGAAGCTTGAGAAAAACACTCGGGAGAGGTTGTGGGTGGTCCAGGTGGGTGAAGTAGAGAGAGACTTTGGTGGTTGGGATTCCACTGCCAGTGGAATGCAGGGTGGAGAGGGTGAGGGCCAGTTGTGGGTGGTGGGTGTTGCTGAGATAGGACCAGAGTGACCAGAAGTTGGGGTAAAGGATGATGGTGAGAAGTGGAGACTTTAACACATCTTCTCTTCCCTTGCCTGCCTCCTTTGGCACAGGAGTGATGGAGCAATTTGCTATTTCTGAAGCGACTCTCATGGCCTGGTCCTCCATGGATGGTGAGGATGTGAGTGTAAACTCCAATCAGGACAACCCAGCAGGCAACTACTCTGAGAACTATCAGGAGCTGATGGAGAGCCAAGGTGAGCGCCAGTGCCTCTTGCTAATCTTAAGACACCCCGTTCCTGCTCTGGTTGTCATGTTGCTCTCTTTTGCTCTACCCTGTTTTATTCTGTAGCCCCAGTCAGATCTGCTTGTGAAAGCAGAGTCATCCCTGTTTGTGGAGCTGTCCAAGGAATCTAATCTTAAGAGGGAGTTTCCAAAGCCCAGTCCCTTTTGCCTTTTCAGAGCACAGCTGTGGGAAGCTACCAGCTCTTACATTTGTCAGTTGTGGGTATAATCAAGGTCACCTGCCAACTGCCCGGAGCTGTGTTTTCTCTTTGCCCTCCTTCTCTCTGAAGGGTTCATCCACCCTGTGCAGTACAGTGCCACGCACGGGCACACAGGCTACCTGGAGGAGCCAGCTGGGCCCAAGGAGAGTGTCTAACTTGTGTTGTTTGCCTCCTTTGCTTGCAGAGCACATGGCCCAGACGCAGTATGATAGCTGGCCTCATTCCTACGTCTCGCAGGGCATGTATTGCTTAGGTTCATCCGATGCCTGGGAGGCCAGTGACCAGTCCCTCATCGCCTCCCCAGCAACTGGCTCCTACCTAGGCCAGAATTTTGATGAGTCCCAGACAAACCTTCAGGAAAGCATTTTGCTTCAGAGCAACTTTCTCCAGCAGCAGCAGCTGCAGCAACAGCGGCAGGAGCAGAACTTCATCCAGAGCACGGGGCTGGTCCACGTGTGGCCCCTGCAGACTGCTCAAGGTGGGGGTGGAGCTGAGTCCAGCACGTACATGGAGGACCACATTGAGGATGAAGGGAACCCACGGCTGGAGAAGGCTCCTCTCCTAAACAAGAAGCCCTCTCCAGAGGAGGATGATGCAGTGTGCCGGGACCTGGAATCTTTGTCTCCTCGAGAGGAGATGGAACATGCTGCACTGAGCCGCAAAGTCTCAGATGTCACCTCCTCTGGGGTGCAGTCCTTTGATGAGGAAGAGGGAGAAACAAACAACTGATGCTTTCTGTGAAGTTCTCATCATTGTTGAACAGAGAGGGGTGGCAAGGAATGCAATTACAGGGATTCTCTCCAGCTCCCCATATTTCCAAGCAGGCACACCTTCCATTCCTGACATTTAATTATTTTTTTAAACGAGGAAAATCTCACAAGTGATTGACACATAAAAACCTTTTCTTCCCCTTCCCCATGGACACATACTTTGGATTTTCATTGCTCTGGGCAACATGTGATGTGCTTGGAGAGGTCTGGATTGGTAAATAATTTCTAAATCTTTTTAATACAAAGTCTTGGCTGTGGATACAAACTCTTCTGGTACTGGGGATGTGGCTGATGAGACAGGCTTGGTGTAGGTAGCAGCTTTGTGGCTAGAATTCATCTTGGCAGAATGGATGTTGCTCTGTGGACACGGCCCCCTTTGATAGAATATATGAATATAAACTGGTTTAAAATGAAGATGTGGCTTTGCAGATCTAGATTGCCCTAGTGTTGCTGTTGTGGCTGATGCAGAGGACCGGGCCGTGTTCGATACAGACCATACTGAGATGAAAGATGCACTGTGTAACCAGATCCTCAGTAGCACCTTGATACAAGCTGTAGGTTTGGTGGATACCAGCTGTGCCCCGTGGGCCCGGGCTGTGCTGACAGTGTGGCTCTGTGGGCAGGGCTCTGCTGTGACATGGAGAAACGGAGGCAGATATGAATCTAACCCTGCTCTCAGATATTCATGCTTTGGTCTCTTTCATTTGTTTCTCTCTTTTGACATTTCTGCCTTCCCAGGAGCTGGCAAGAGTGGTGTGTCCTTTTGGCAGTGGGCACTGGAAGCCAGTGGAAAGGACATTTTCAGCTACGGAGACAGTCATAAAAAGCTGACTCTTGCAGGGGGCTTGAGGACATGTCCATCTTGATGCTGCTGCTGTATCCTTCTGTCTTTTCCTTGCCAGCAGAATGGGGAGACCCAGAGAGTAGGCAGCAGGTCCAGGAACAGTGTGTACAACTATTAGATCACAGATACCTGGTTTACATTATAGTTTTCAGTTTTTTTGCGCTTTTTTTAACCTTTTTATATGCTGGGTAAGTGTTCATAACAAAGCAGTTAGTAATGGGAAAGGCCTGTACTCCAGTCATGACTTAACAGAAATACTGTACCTTTCCCATTTCTGCCACTCCTGCAGTGCCAAATACAGCTGGAGGAAAAGGGGTGAGAGGAAATTTTCTCCTCCTATTTGTCTTCTTCTTCTTCCTGCCTATGTTTTCTTCTTTTGTTTTCCTACCCCCAAGCAGTGTAAATAATGCTCAGTACTTGGTCTGTTTGTTTTTCCCTCCTATCTCTTTTTTAGGTGTGGAGAAAGCTGATTTCAGGAATTTTCCCTATTTGTACAGGTTATATATTTTTTTGCTTAAAAAAATGTGATTCTCTGATTAGGGAGAATTTGGTCTCTTGCGATTCCTCAACATTTTTTTACAGCCCTCCTTTTGAGAGGGAGAGGTTTTGAAAGGAAATTGTTTCCTTTCAGCTCTCACCAGAAAATAAACAGGGACAAAAGCAAAAATTGTATAAGGTTATTGATTTTGCTGGAGGACTAAACAGAACCAGCAGAGATTACCCAAGTGCTGAGTTTTAATTGCAAGACCTCTTGCAAGGAAGGATCAGCAGAGCATGGGTGTAGATCAGATGCTGGATCTGATGAGCTAGAGAAAGGAATTTGCCTGGACACTGCCATACTGTTCCAGGAGCAACTCTTTCTCACTTATTCTGACTCATATTTGCTCTGTTTAATTCATGATACATTTGTCTCTTCTTTGCCTCCTCTTCAGGCTTGGTGTGTTTTTTGGATGACAGGAGAGTGATACATGCTTCTTTCCTGCTTCAGGTTTAGTTCCTGCATATTTTCAGGGAAGAATGTCTAAGGCGAATAAAATGTGACTGAAGGAATATCATCAAGTCTCAGAGTTTAGACAGCTCCTGGCAAGCAATGAAAATTATGTCCAGGAATTGTGAAAAGCAGGAATGGGACTCTCAGGAAGAACTTTACCCTGCTCAGCTTTTTCCCACTGACACAGGCAGCTGCGAAAAGAGGGATTCCTTTTTCAATACCAAGGTCTTTCCAGCCAAGTCCACTTCAAGCAGATCTGTCTTCCCTCTCCATTGCACCTCTAAATGAAAGACCTTTTGGATGTTTAAGTAAGACTGGTAATTTGGTGTAGGTAAGAGAAGAAAAATTTCTGTGACCCATCTTTTTTTATGTGTTTGCTTGGTCTTGCTTCAGTCTTTCTAAGGAGGTCACTTGTCTCCTGAATGATGACCTTTCAATATCTCTTCAAAGATGTTTACACATTCAGGTACTGACCTCCCCTGGGCAGCAAGGCTTGATAAAAATGATCTCCTGTAGTTCTTGGAGGGCCAGAGGTAGCTCATTGTCCTAAACTGGCTTGGGTCCAGCTTTGGAGCAGGGCCTGGGAAATCATGCTAGCCAGAAAAGGGAGATGGGGCAAGTGCCAGGAACACCTCAGCAGATGAATAAATGAGTAAATTTAAAGCTATTTTTATTTCTTTTTTAAAAGGTCTTCAGGGAAACAAGAATGGTTGGGTGTGTACCTTTGTGGGAGATTTGGGTGGCTTGTTGTTTCTTTCTCCAATCCATTTTGTTCCCACGTGCCTCTCCAGGACCAATCTGGATGTTTACAGTAACTTTCAGAGTAGCTTCTAATGACCCCTCTGTGTTGTTTACAGGACTGGGAGAAGTGGGTCAATAATTCCATAACCCACTGTCTAGAAACCTGTAGATAGCCTCATTCTCTGTGAATGCAGACTGGTTTGAACACCACTCTCTGTAGAAACTTCCCAGCTTACTAAATTCTGTAATTTTTTTTTTTTTTACATAAATGTCTTAACATTCTGTGAATAATAAAATGTCAGCCTTTTCCTGAAAGAAAGAAAAAAGGCTATTTTCCATACCTCTCCACAATCCAAAAGAGCTAATTGCTAGGACTTTGACTGAAGTTTCTCTGAAGAGAGCAGGTCTTCCTGTCCACACTTGCCACCCAAGTGAGCAGCCTGGGCTGAACTGGAAAGGCAGTTTGAATCTCTTTGAAAGTGGAAAATTGTTTGTATAATCTGGCCTTTTCTTACATAACAGGCCTGCTGCCTGTGTGTATCCAATATCAGAGAGAGAGAGACCTGGAACCTACTGTACGTTTCCCAGAAAAGCTGTTACTATATAGATACACCTATTCAAGCATATGGGAGGCACAGGTGCTCTGTGAGTGAAATTTGGCCTGCAGTCCCTTTATCCTGGTGAGGAGAGAAGAGTTGGAGAGAGTCCAGCCAAATAGTCAGAGCCCAAATTGTGTTTGTGAGGCTGTAAATAAGAAGGAAAGGTAAACTCAGTATCCCTGGTCTGCAGTTACTGAGAAACTGAGCTCTGCTGTTTGTTTCCACAAACCCATTATGAAAAAAAGCTGCACTGCAGAAAATTTTGGATATTCTTGAAGTAGTGGAGGTAGAAGATTCCCATCTTTCTGCCAAGCCTTTGTCTTCAGTAGGAACTTGTTCAAATTACTGTGCTAAACATGAAAGAAGGCTTAAACAGAAGTGACCCTAATTTAAAATCTTCTACTGCAAGAAAATTCTCTCTTATTCCTTCTCCCATGATTGCTCATACCTGATTAGTTATACTATTTCATAAGTTTCTTTTATATAAATCTGAAGATTTCTTTAGAAACCTTCTGGGTTCTCTTCAATTCCATTACCTCAAGCTCTGGGTCAGAGAAGTTAATCTGCTTCTTTCAGTTTCTGTGCCTCTAAATCATCATCTGCTTTTGGAAAGCTGCTGACAAGTCATCCACTTGCTTTCCCCCTTAAAAAAAGGTAACATCACCTTTCAGGACGGGCTTGCTGCAGAGAGCAGAGTTCAGGCACAGTTCTAAGCTAGTCCAGTGGTGAGCTGCTTTGAAGGAGGAGGAGCTCTGCTCTGACCATGCTCACCTCCCACAACCCTTGGGCAGGTGCTGATGCACAGCTGGCCCGCACCAAGCTGGGGACTTCTACCCTGCTATAAAAGTGAAGACGGAAGAGCTGTGAGCAGAGGGAGAGAGAGAGTGCTGTTCTCAGCAGCTGGCCTTCCTTTATATCAGGTTAGAAAAACTGGGAAAGTGCACTTTGACATGGCATCTTCGTGATGAGTTTAAGCTGCTCGAAGGAGCTGTCCTGCCTCCTCTCTTCCATCACCACCAGCTCTGTACTTCTACTGCCTAAAAAGCACCAGCACTAACACTCATTTGGCTGCTCAGGAACTGGCCCCATTGAAAACTCGCCCAGTCCCTTATCTAAATAAAGGTTTCAGTGGGAAGAACTCTTCATATTGCTTCTCTTGGTGAGGCAGGTACCACTAAGGGCTGGTGAAATGTGTAGATGTGACAATGACATGTAGATCAAACGTGTAGATGTGACATGACATGACTATGTCATGTGGAAGACATAGTCTGGTTCCAGATGCAACTTAAATTGGCTTAAGGTGATTGTGATATGTCTGTCTGAAAAGAATAAGCCCCACTGGGGTACCAGGAAGGACATTATTCCCCATTTTCTGCCTTAGTATTTTCCTTGGAATTTTTAGTATGCTCTTACTCGATTTGGTCTTTGTTATTTATGCACTGTTGTTTCCCTCACTGTTCCCTTCCACAGGCCCCTTTGAGGTAAACCCTGGAAACTGGGCAGGAGGGCACGAGTAACTTGATATATGCATGAAATTAATAAAATTAACATGCACAAATCGTGTATGAACTCAGTGATTACACTCCACGGCAGCTAAAGATACTGAAAAGTCTTATCCTGTAATTGCAAGAGGAGAGACTTGTTTAAACGAGTGAAGCATAGCTGTTGGAAGGGATATTTATCCCTACTTTCAGGCCAGTTCCAGTCTAGTGTGAGATCCAGAAGAGTACTTCACTCCTAGGCAGAGCCTGTGCGTGCTGTACTTTGTACAGCAACAATGAAAAATGTTAGTTGTAGCCTCAGAGAAGAACTGGAGAAGGAAAGTCATCTCATTTTTTGACAGATAGGAGGTATTGTGGTGAGGCAAGGTAGTGTGCAACAATACAGGTTTGTGCACCACTGTGTGTGGCAGAGAGAGAAAGACATGGAGAGAAAGGCTTGGAAAAAGGTCAAGAAAAGCTTGATGTCTTTTGTTTACACAACACAGGTAAGAAGCTTCATGGCAGACTCCTGGCAGAGTGGACTGAGGTATAGAATTGCTATCTATATNACAGTGATAGGAAAGAGACCTCCCTGAATTTGGGTACCTGCTAGCTCCTTTTTCATTGTCTTCAAAAAACAGTTCACAGTGCGCTTGGTTCTTCAGGGAAATAGTATGAGAAATACACCAAATAAGAACTTACTCCTTGCCCAAACGAAGTGAGTTCTGATCTCACTGGAAACACAAAATACCTAAATTCAGCTTAGTTTGCCTTAACTGTTGTATTGATACTTGCCTAGAAGGAGAAGCAAACTCAGATAACCTGCCTCTAAATGCTATAAAAAACAGAGCAACATTGGCAAAGTCTAAACTCTTCCTTCTAATTTCTCCCAGGTGGATTTTCCAGTGTTCCTTGTTCAGACAGCTTTGGCATATCTTTTTAACTAACGGTTTGACTTTTTCTAAAATAAAAAAGAAAAGAAAGGAAAGAAAAAAAATTAATTCCAATACAGAGATTATCAGCAGCTTACAACTAGAAAAATGTAAATAAGTAATACTTTCGTCTTTGATTTTCCTCCCCTGAAGCAATCTGACAGGGAAAGATTTCTATGCCATGGCTCAGGGAAAGGAAAAATAAACAGGGAAAATGTGAGTAAAATGGTGCCTATTTGAACTAAATGTATGTGTAGGAAAGCCTACAGTCATTAAAGCACAGTCTCAAATACGATTGCAAGCTGCAAAGTCAATGTCAGGTGCCTCTTTTGTACCGTAGGCTTTTCCCAGGCTAAGTAGTAGTGAGCCTGTGCAGAAGCAGAAGAGCTGGACTTCTGTGCCAGATCGGTGTCTGTCTGTCTCAGAATATGTCATGGAGCCTGGGGACACTGTGCCCCCTCAGCAGCACAACCAGCTTCATGGATTGACTGGGGTAAGGCATGAGGGTTATTATGCTAACAAATGGACATGGAAGATCTGCACTTGGAACATCAGGGTCTATTTACATCCTTGCACTGACATTTTTCCCCAGCACAGGCAGATCAAAGTGTTATTTTTTCCTTGGAAATGAAGAGAAACTCTATGATTGTCAGTGTTGGTCTGCACAAAAGAAATATGTGATGTGTTTTTCCAGTGCAGATACACTTTGTTGGAAGAGGAAGAATTTAGTCAGGCTGTGTTTCTGAGAAAGAGCATGTTTACTAAAACTGTAAAGACTTGTTCAAGAATGTTCTCAGTGCAGATACCGCAGAATCACAGAATGGTTGGAAGGGACTTTAAAGATCATCACGTCCAACCTCTCTGCCACGGGCAGGACTTTCCTACTGGTGTTAGTAGCTGCTGTCTTCTGGGAAGAGGGGTTGCAATGTTCTGTGGAAAGAAAGCTCCTGCTAGGATCTTTCTCATCTCCTTCAGCTGGGCACATTTTAAATGCCTTCTGAAACCTAGTCTTGTTTTTGCTTTCCCCTAAGGGATCAA